>JAOPUL010000839.1:36883802-36898926 GCA_027564515.1 Octopus rubescens | reverse complement strand
ATCATTTAAACCAAGACATAACCAAGGTATTTCCCGACAAGCATTTCCATTTTTTCATTGGGCCGCATTTCCATTTAAGAAAATGAATTTGATTGAGGTGCTAACCTCTTGCTCTGCATATTGTGGGTTCAAATTCTGGCTTGTACCAAAGAAATCTCACTACAACATCCAGTCCTTGTTGCAGTGTGGTGGCTTGAAAGCCTCAATGCCACTGAGAGCTATGCCAACAGAACACAAGCTCCTGGGTAGGGCCTCTCATGCTGAACAGGTCAAAAGATAGAGGCAAGTCTAATATGGACCACCTTTTCTCAGTGACAAAAATGGGTTTCTGTAGGGCCAACACCCCTACATAGAAAAAAAAAATCCAAATTACAGAAGCATCGAAAACATTTCAAAACAAACAAGACCTGGGATAGGTAGGGGGCCTGCTGCCCTCAGGGAAAGACAGCCCACAGTCAAGAACAGTGGAGAAAAGTCAACAATGGCCTATGTTCTACAGGGAGTGAAGGGCTTAAATAAAATGGTTGGCATTTGGAAAACACTCAGACTGTGCAATAGAGCAGATTCTGCTTAAAGTTACCCAAAATCAAGAAGTGATGAAAGGAGTAAACTGGATAATAGGATTATCTGCCACCTAAGAATGAATGCAGGTCATCTGATGAGTTTTCACAATTTACATCGGTGATTACCAAACTTTTTCAGGCTGCTGCCCCCTCGGTACCCAGGCCACATTCAGAGCACCCTCCCTCCACCCTATCCCCACCACAAACAAAGACCACTTTCTGCAGCAAATTCAAAACAACTGTAATTCACATATATAATTTAACCTAATTAATCCATTATTTTGTTGTTTTTACAACCCATTATCACCCCACTTTTCTTCAACGCTAAACTTCCTCCCACCCGGATCTTTCCACTGCCCCCGGGGAGACAGTACTGCTCACTTTGGAAACCACTGATTTACGTTTACTCAGTTTCATTCACAAAGTATGGGTCGATCTAAGACTACGGTAGAAAATACTTGCCCAAGGTTCCACTCTGTAAGATCAAACATTCAAGCATAATTACAAAGCAAATTTAAGCATGTAGCCATGCCTGTTCCTACAATGTGGTGTTTGTGGTGTCAGTTGTCATCTTCATCACCAGCTATTTATGGTTATGAGACATCCATACTTACAGTTTGCATCTCTAGTTTGAAACTTACAGTTTGCATCTTCTTGTCCAACCCATGCCAGCATGGAAATGAATATTAAATGATGATAATGATATCTATCAGCTTAGCAGGCTTCAACAATGTATCTACATTAACTATGATACACAGATTGCTATTTTGAACTAACACTGCTTTTGTCACTAATAGCAAATTTTTATTCAGCCTGGCAGATAATTGCAACAGCAGTGATTTTTCAATCACTGTTTCACTATGTCAGTATCAATTGATTTTGTGTTAGTATATAGTTACCAGTGGGTTCATGCTACTGACAAATCCCAAAGAGGCAGAAATCATTATCATCATCATCATCATCATCCTTTAACGTTCGTTTTCCATGCTGGCATGGGTTGGATGGTTTGACTTGCGCTGGCAAGCCGGAGGGCTGCACCAGGTTCCAGTCTGATTTGGCTTGGTTTCTATGGCTGGATGCCCTTCCTAATGCCAACCATTTTACATTGTGTGCTGGGTGCTTTAACATGCCAATGGCACCAGACACTCAGCGTTAGTGCTTTTTATGTGGCACCGGCACTGGACACTCGATGTGGCCGCTTCTTGCAAAGACCCGCACTCGACGCACCCATTTCTTGCAACAGGACTCTCAACGCAGCCGCATCTTGCAACGAATATATAATATCAAATTAATTTTACACTTTCGTTGATTTTCATGAATTCTGTGTTTCTTTCCTAATCCATTATTTTGAGAGGACCTCTTAGCCTTGTTGAAAACATTACAACCTCTTTAGTCCTCTGGTGCCATGAAAAAGATTAACCAAGTCATAGAAACCAAACTAAAAACGAACCTTTTAAGCAAGATATGGCCCCAAAACTGTCTAGAAGATCAGCAATGAGCCCATGTTGGTATGAAAAGCAAACGTAAAACAATCTTGATATATACTGATTTGTTGGTTTCTCTCAAGATATGTTGAAAAATGATGCAAGATTGTTAGATTTTCCTCAAAACATATATATATAGTTACTGTATTCCTTATATATTTACTTTGAAACCTTCACTACAGTAACTATTTTGTATTCATAGATTTTGTTAGTAAGCTTAAGTTCACTTCACAAACACATAACTGTGAAGTGAATCAAATGTGGTTGAATCAGCCATGTTTGATTTATATCTTGTCAAGTGGAATTTTGATGGATAGAAACTTGTTCAAAAGCACATCATGTGGGTGGGTGTGCATACATGAGATTGAGAGGCTATCAAAAAGGCCAATGATAGGAATTGATAATATGCATCATCATCATTTAACATCCATCTTCCATGTTGGTATGGGTTGAATGGTTCAACAGCATTTGATTGCATCTTGTTCCAATTTCTGATTTGGCATGGTTTCTAAGGCTGGATACCCTTCCTAACACCAACCATTTTACGGAGTGTAGTGAGTGCTTTCCTATGGCACCAGCACTAGTGAGGTTGCCATGTAACCAAGTAAAGTATAGTAAAGGGAAGCAGCTTTAAGCTAGGTGTTGAGAGGTTCAGTATGAAAGAAGGGACAGGAACAGGTTTCTTGCAGCAGCAGAAGATACAGGACTATCCCACATTATATGTGAGAGTAATCAGGGTGGAGCAGGATCAGAGATAAAGATACCAACACATATATGTATTCATGCCTGTACACACAATTTTAATGCCCATTTTATGCCTAGATGGGACAGACAGATCTCCCACACAGCATAATGCTAATCAATATGGTATTTTGTCATCTCTATGGTTTCCTCTACATAATGCATCTCCTTTACCTTTCACAGCAGTTGACAATGATGCTGCACTGTCAGTTACTGGGTAGGGCACTTCTCTGTATCATCTGGTGACTAGCCCATCTCCCACTCTGCCAGATATTTTAAGCAACTCAGCACTGGTGATCCCCAATTGACCAGATACCTTCTCTCCCTTTATTTATATATATATGATGATGATGATGATGATGATGATATATATATATATCCACACTGTCATGTGGTTGGTGTTAGAAAGGGCATCCAGCTGTAAAATCCTGCCAAAACAAAACCACAGGAGCCTGGTGCAGGCTCCGGCTTGGCCAATTCCTGTGGTATCGTCCCACCCATGCTAGCATGGAAAACGGATGTTAAAGGATGATGATGATGATGATATATGTATATATGTCTGTTCAATATAAACTACATAAGAAAGAGTTGCTTGGCATTCAGTGAGAGATTAAAAGTAGGTGTTTTTGAGATTTCAAGCTTAAGGTCTTCAGGAAGTTTGTAGTAAAAAGGAAAATATTGAAGAAAAAAAGAGAGAGAAATAAACAGAGCAACAAAAAAATGTGTTGGCCTGTTAGTCTGTTGAAAATGGTGAATGCCAAATAAGTAAAAATGACAGAAGTGTTGAGGGAAGAAATCTGTAAATTATGAAAATATGCACATGTGTGTGCCCATGTATTAAAGCGTGTGTATGTTTATGTTTAAGGGAGGTAACTGAAGTTTGCAACATGCCCATACATTGGTAACGCCAATCGTTTGTTTTAATTATTTTTAATTTTTAAAGGATGATGTAAAGATTTACCTTTCTGGTTACAACTGACTTCTCTTCACTTGGTGAAATGCTTGTATTGGAAGTAATGCCAGAACTTGTTCTTCCAGGACTACCCGGACTTTTAGGGCTTGTAGGACTTCCAGGACTTTTAGGACTGCCTGGACTTGAAACAGGACTGCTACTTTTGATATTAATGCTTATTGGAGATGTTTTGTTATGCAGCTTTATAGGACATTCTTTTGTTAATTCAGATTGCTCTTTGGCTAAAATGACAAAAAAAAAAATATTCCAAATAATATAAAGAGAAATTAACAATTAGTACATTAAACAGGCACATGCATAACTACACACTGTGTTAAGATAACTGAAGGTAAGAGATTGAAGTAGAAATTGAACCCACATCTATTACTACTAGCCATTCCCTATTTTCTTGGTTTATACATTTATAAGTGTACTCTCATTTCACACAAATTGCTTTAAAAACAGAGACACTAGGTATAATTTTTCACTAAGTTGTTGGATTCATCAGTTATATTTGTTTGATAATAAAGAGCTTGTTTCACAAGCTCATAATCAAAGATTCATCTGAGAAGCAGTTCATGGTATTGATCCAGGAGACAGAATAAGTCTACTATCCAAAAACAGTTACAATCCATCTGACTGACTTCTGTATAGTTGCTATCAAACCAAGGTTGTGACCAAAAATACTTGCTCACTGTGCTATGCATTAGGGTTAAAATTAGAACCAAGTGATTCCAAAGCAAACTTCTTTGTCTGAGCTCATAATTTTAAAAGTGGCTGCAGGAAACTAACAATTTAAATAAACAAAATATTTATGCCAAATAAGGTTTTTCTAAATTGGCATCAACTGATATTGCTATCTGAATCACAGTAATATTAATTCCAATAACAGAAATGGAACAGATATTTCAAAATAAATTTGGGAAAGAATGAATCTAACTATAATCTTCCTATTGAGTTTGAAACCATTTTCCAAATAACAACTAGAGATAAACTGTCATGAAAGATGTGAACAAAAAGGAATAGGGTGATTGATTGTGGTCTCTTTCATGTTTGGTTAAAATTCAAACACTTTTTGCCGCAATTGTAATCAAGATAGATTACCTATTTGGTGACTCGTTTCCAGTATATGAATATGTGATACTGGTAATACATCACCTGACAAATCAACAAAATGAAATATTAAAAGCTGGAAAAATCTGACATGAAAACAACTGCTGTTCTGGATTTGATTGGTATTCTAAGACAGACAAACAGTGGAGTAAATCAGCATTATCTAATGTTTGTGTTGTATTTATCACTCCTGTACTATAATTACTATGGATTAATATACATGTATGCCATAGTAATTGTAAATAGAAAAAGATTGCTATTGCATACTTTTAAAAAACTGAAATTAAGAAATGTTACAATGAGCAAATTGAATTTTTTTTTCACATCTGATTAAAACTGCATTTGTAATCATAGACCACAAGAGTTATATCATCATTGTTTTAATATCCACTTATGCTTGCATGCAACAGGTTTTCTACAGCCAGATACCCTTCCTATCACCAACTCTCACTTGTTTCCAAGTAAGGTAATATTTCCCCAGGGCCAAACATGTTTTCTCAGAATATTGGAAATGAATAACACTGCTTGTACTAATAGTGACACTCATTTACACACTGTAAAAACAAAGAAATCCAAGCATACACACACATGATGGGCTTCTTTTTGTTTCCATCTACTAAATCAATTCACAAGGCAGCACAAGGATATAGCAAAAAACACTTGCCCAAAGTGCCACATTTTGCTATATCTGTGAGTAATTCAAGAAAAGAATGAAAAATTACTGTGACAGCAATCACTAAAATAAGTGAGGCTACAAGGTATATTTTGGCATGCCTGTTGGGGATCAAGATAAACTTGGGGCATCTCTTTCACCTGTGAACACTGCAAAAAAACTTACAAAGTAAGATGTACAATTTTTGCTTGCTTGAATAGTGAAAATTTTATATTATGAAAACAATTTTATTTTGCTCTTTTGCAGAATGGTACAGAGAAGGAAAAAGAACCATGAAGTTCACTATCCCAAGAATCAGGTGGGAACCCACTGAAAGCTCAAAAAAATTTATATTCTGCATGGTAGACCCTTTCAAATGAGGGGGTGGGCAAAATTTCATCTATTATCATATACCCAGACCTTACATCACTCATTGCCTCAGTGCCACACTATCATGTGCTCACTCAGTCAGAACAAGAAATGCAACTAAAGAGAGAAAGCCATGTCACCCCAACCAAAACGATTACAACTTGATCAGAGATCTTAACCTCATAAAGTCCAATACCAAACTTTAAATGCCTTGGCTGAAGCAGTGAAACTAGTTATATGAAAGTGTGCAGATCACAAATCAGAAGCATCACCTGAGTTTTTATAAGGTTTTCTACTTATCAAAATGAGCTCTACTTCTTCCAAAGTGTGACAAGTACTTTGCCAGATGCTTTGAAGTACGATGAGTATAGCCAGGAGGTTTATCAGACTTCAAAATGGTGGCATTACTGATGGGCTTCCAACATAGCTTTACCAATTTCCCTACGACCTTTGCCTTTGGGCTAGCAGGGACACTGCAGCAGCACAATATCACCGGCAGTACTGGTCACAACAGACTAAGTTCTCTATGAGGAGGAACACTTAAGTTTGAGTCACTGGCAGAGCCCTGGAAGGTGTTGTTCCCACCACTGCACTTAAAATTAGGTCTTATGAAACAAGGTGGCACAGCTCTTAATGAGGAGTCTATAACCTTTAAGTACTTTCAAGACTTCGAACCAAAACTGTCTTAAACACAGATCAACGCAGGTGTTTTTGGTGGACCACAGATGGAGCATTTAGAATTCTCCAAGATGTTCAGTAGGAAGGAAGCACCTTGAGAATAGCTTTATCAAAATGATTCAGGGTTTCTTGAGCAATCGCAAAGCAGAAAAGTATATGAAGCTGACTGAGATCCTGGTGAAGAACCACAGCAAAATGGGCTGCAAGATGTCCTTAAAAATTTGTATCCTTGGCACTCATCTTGATAAATTCAAGGAAAACACAGGAGCAAAGTCTAGTTTATACTGGACTTCAAACGCTGTTATCAAGGAGCATGTAAAGGAAACACAATTACCGATTATATTTAGTGAGACATGAAGGGGAGGGGGGGCTGATACATGAAAGTGACTCATTAAAATCACAGATCTAAAAAAAACCCAATCAACTTCAAATTTTTGAGTTCAGTTTTGTACAAGCTAAAGTATAAATATGTTTAATTTGTGTTGTTTTTGCTGCCTTTATGTGAATGATAATGTGCACAAATTCATTTGTTTCTCCATATGAAATAGGTAAATTTTGAAACATCATTATCTTGGTTGCATTTTTAAAAAATTACATCATAATTTTACAAAGATACCGTTTTTAAATTGTTTTCTAAATCCACCTTATCCACCTTATTGTACCAATAAATAAAGTTTGTTGGTTTTTCTAAACCTATCTAAATTCTTCAGTTTTGAAAATTAATCATAACACATGAGCAACCTAACGTGCACACACATACACACACACAAAATAATTGCTTTTTACCTCTTTTATTTTCAATAAACCGACTTATCTGATCAAAGTCTGGATCCAGCTTATTCTTTAAAATGTCTCCCATATGAACAATACTCTCTCCATCATCAAGATCATCATCTTGATTAAAGTACATGTCTTCCTCTTCATCAAGTGCTCGTTCATCACGGCGGAAACGGCTGTTACGAAGAATAGATGGCATGCTGAAGAAACAAAAACAATAATGATATTCTTTAACAAAATACACCAATTTTGTACAAGTAATTTTAATCCTTCTGTATTAAATAAATAATCCACCAAAAAAAAAGAAAAGAAAAGAAAAAAAAAACAGTCTGAGCAGAGTGTAACTGACAAGCAATTTGTTAGATCACAATTTGGTTCAACTCTTTGTGCAAACCTACAATAAATAAGCTGGCACTCTATCAAGAGAGACTGAAAGCCTGGCTAAGCCATAGTACACTACACCACTAGTAAATAGCAATAAATATAATGTTAATATATAGTCGGAGTTAGCAAACAAGAGATGCAGTAATTTAAAGTCAATTCATTTAACCCTTTCGATACCGAGAATTTTATTGGCAAATGTTACTACACTGGCCGAAATAACCTAGTCATATTTAAATGAGAATTTCAGTGTAAGTCTCGTTAGTACATTCGTGAAAACACGTGATTTCACTATGTAAACAATTGAGTTATATTGTTTGACATTATTTTATATGATATCTGAGCGCTGCAAATTTTTGGAGATCTTTTTTTTTTACATTTTCTCCCACTTCAATTTTCTGAAATGTTTCACTATAGACAGTTTCATGTTATCAAGCAGCAAGTTTGAATACAAAGTATTTTCAAAAGAAGACAGAAAATCTAAGAAAATATATGGCAAACATAAAAACCATGTGTGATTATGAATCAGCTATTTCTATTTCTGAAAGTGAAACAATTCTGAAAAATAAAAGAAGTGAATTTGCATCTGAATTTAAAAACTGTTTTTTTAGTCATTGTTAGGAAGATATTAGACGTAGCTAGTCTTTTCAATGAAACGAAACCATTAGATTATTTTTTTACTCTTTCCTTTGAAAGTGATTACTGCGGAAACGAATTGTTACACGGATCATAAACAAAGAGGAAAAAGAGATAGTCTGAGGTTTCCTACAGGCTTGGAAGAAAGTAGTCTGAGGTTTCCTACATGCTTGGAAGAAAGTAAGAAATTCGAGATTTTTTAGAAATGTGTGTGTGTGTGTGTGTGTGCAAATTTGTTGATTTATAAATATTCTTCAAATTTACCTCGTTTTTATTTTATATTTCCCTGTAAGATGTATGACAAATTTTGATTAATTTGTAGTATGAATCATTATTGTATGTGTTTCTGTGTATTTATGTGTGCGTGTGAGTTTATATCATTTAGTTCATGGCATGTATTTAATTCCCTAGTTTTCTTCAAAGATAAATTCCAATATTTCATTTTGTTTTACCTTTAAGGTACACCTGTCTCATATAGATAATCCAGTAATTTGCACAATTTTATATTAAAATTTTATTGTATAAATTATTGAATATAGCTAACTCATTTCCTATGCTGATGCTTAAACAAAATTTAAATAATTTTATATTTTGTTGAATTTACTTGTATTTACATGTAATTAGACTCACTTTGAGACTAAGAACCTTTTGTTAAATTGTGTTCAAAAATCACATTAATATGTTGATAAATAAAAAAAAAAGTTGTTCCATGGAACCAGTCTAAATTCATGATTATTTTAGAATTTAATTGAAACACATAAGGGGTATATTTTTGTTAGAAATATAGTAACGAAAGGGTTACTCTATTTGTTGATGGCACTAATACTTCAGAGTTGACTGCTTAATACTAAATATGCCATTTAGTCCAAACAAGAAAATTGCACACATTTTTGGAGTCACTCAGACAAAGAAAATTGTAAAACGTATTGCATTATTTAATATTTTAACTGAATACATCAACTTTTTTTTAAGTGAATTCATTTAAAATATTTACCTTTCAGTTGCTGATTTTTCTCTAATTCTATCTTGTTGCTGCTCATACCGATGCTTTAAAGATTTAAATGTATTTACATAGTTAACATTTTCTAGATCTTTAATGTGATTTTCAGCAATGTTTGTGCAAAGAGATCGGATATCCTCCTATAAAAAAAAAAATAAATAAATGCTATGTTTTCAGATGATTCAATGACACTTTATTTAAATATGACATGGATATTTTGAGTGAAATTTACATAAAGTTATCTAGCATGGTTGAAATCAATAAAACAATAAACTTAATGTGAGGCTCAATGAATCTATTGATTCTGAAATAATCACGATAAACTGAATACTATATAGATTCATATTTTATGCAAGTAAGTTTGGTAAAACGAACAGGATAAACAGAACTCAATACATGAATATATGTATTTTATTATTTTATGAGTTTCTTACATAACAGCTATGAAAACTTCAGCCCTTGAGTCACTTTGTAACTTATGCTGATTAAGATAAAAAAATATTTTATACAAATATAAATTTAAAACATAAAACTTTCAATATTAAGCCAGGGAAATTACACAAAGTGACTATATTTAAGTGTTTAATACAAACAAAACCATTAATGCTTAAAAAGGGAAACTCTTAAATGCTTTCAATCATAAATATTGAATTAGGGCTAAGTGTATTAAAATCAACCACAAAAATTTACCTGACAATCATTGAAAGAAATGTTACTAAGTATTTTAATTTCAATAACATACAGAAGAAAAAGTCATTAAGCAAACAATTTGAAATTGAAAGATTGTATGTATGTGTAACACTCATGACAAAGTGATAATTCAATTTGTAAAGTAACAGGCTTTCAATTATTGATTAATGCACTCAAATCACATATGAAAAAAAAAACCTTTTAGAACTGGCTCCAGTAATTAATAATAATCAATACATAATTGATCAGGGATGACTTAGTGTTCACCCAACCTTAAAATGGATGTTCAAATTTAGACCACACCTATGTTCAACAAACTTACAGTTAATTGTTTCTTAGTTATACTATCTATATTCTGTACATCAAAAGCAATGAAAACTGAATCCAGAAAACTAGTTTTAAACAGAGTTTTATAAGAAAATTATAGTACAATAGTCTCATTTTATTATTCCATTACTTATGTTTGTCATTACAGGATTTTTGTTTACATATTAACCAGTAGCAAACCTTGATTTATTATTAGGGGTGCTTCGTGGAGAAACACAATGAAATGGTGATGTAGTGAGGAAAAAGTAAAAGTTACAAGATTAATGGAAATTCAAAAAATTGAGATTGTGGATGATGAAGTATATAGTCTTATCACTTCTGCATGTAGAAAGCAACAAGTTAAAAGTGTTAATAAATTTTCGTTTTTCTATCAGTTATATTTATCACATAATACTTGATGTACCTCATCATTCCATTTGTTTCAAATTTAATTACAATTTTATTCACACAAACATTTACAAGTTCAAATAATAAACAATTAATATAGGCGCAGGCATAACTGTGTGGTAAGAAGCTTGCTTCCCAATCACATGGTTCCGCGTTCAGTCCCACTCCGTGGCACGCACCTTGGGCAAGTGTCTTCTACTATAGCCTCGGGCCAACTGAAAGAAGCCTGTCATATATATATCAATCTATATATATCTATGTCTGTGTTTGTCCCCCACTACCGCTTGACAATCGTTGTTGGTATGTTTATGTCCCCGTAACCTAGCAGTTCAGCAAAAGGGACAGAAGGAATAAGTACCAAGCTTAAAACAAATAGTACTGGGGTCAATTTGCTTGACTAAAATGCTTCAAGGCAGTACCCCAGCATGGCCGCAGTCTAATGATTGAAACAAGTAAAAGATACAAGATAAAAAAATATACTTAATTTCATTAGCTTGATAAAGAAAATATTGCCAGTTAATTATTAATAACCATCCATCCCATCCTTCATCAGACATTTTTTTTTTAACTTCTAATATATCACATAAAAAAAAAATACATGTATTTAACCCTTTTTTAACCAACATACCTCAGACAACCCCTGCTTCTATAGAGGAAAACCTAAAGAATTAAAGTGTTCATATTTAAATTAAAACCTTCCCACATAATTTTGTTAAAAATTGTTCTATTCTATGTATCATTTAAATAATGAAAAAGTTTATTAAATTCCTCCAAATTATTGTTTTTATTATTAATTGAAACATATAAGCAGGGTACTTTAGTAGAAATGTAGTCACAAAGAGGTTCATAATCATCAGTAATAACTGTCCAAAATGAATTATCACTATCACAGCTATTTTATATTCATTAATATATTATACTTGTGTGTAAGACGGTAAGCAGACAGAATTATTAGCACGCCGGGCAAAATGCTTAGCGGCATTCCATCCATCTTTACGTTTTGAATTCAAATTCTGCCGAGGTTGATTTTGCCTTTCATCATTTCGGGGTCAATAAAACCAGTACCAGTTGAGCACTGGGGTCAATGTAATCGACTTATCCCCTCTCCATGAACCTGCTGGCCTTGTACCAAAATGTTAAATCAATATATTATACATGTTTCTATATCTATTTCTCCTCACTCTGAGTGAGTGTAAACACACACATTTATTGGCTGCTTTTATTCTCTCACACTAACTTTCTTTGATAAATACATTTCTCATGCTCTCTCTTCTGTCAGCTTTTGACATGGTTGACAAAGTGATTATTTTTAAAAACTTAATAAAATCTATTAATATATCTAGTAATGTATCCCCCCCCAGACTTTCCCTTGAAAGGAGATGACTTATTCGATTTATCTCCCTTGGTTACTATATCTATTTATGCTATAATAGATACGATGTATCTCCGTCCGTCACAACATCTATAATAGGGAGAGAACGAAGGGGAGGAATCAAAATATACGACACTATATATTTTTAGAAGAAGGGGAGGAGAAAAGTTTTTGAGAGAGAAATAGAGTGTGTGTGAAAGAGAGAGAGATAGTGAAGGGAAGGAGATAAAGTTGTTGTTGAGAGTGTGTGTGATGTGATGTGAGTGAAAGATAGATAAACAGACTGATGTCACCATCGTAACTAACAGGTTTTGAAAGATATATAGTTTTTTTGGGGGGTTGTTTGTGTGTGTGTGTGTTTCTGTGTCTTTCAATATATAGAAAACGCAAGGATAGCTGTGACTTTAAAAATGACTTTCACTTTGAATTAAAGAATGGTTGTTGTTGAAAGAGAGAGGTATTATTGTCACCATAGTAACTAACAAATTTTGATTTAACCCTTTAGCATTCAGATTACTCTGTCCAATGTAATGCTTATTTATTCACATTGTTTTAAATTAATCATACATTATCTCCTAGCTTTGAGATTTCAATGATATGACCATATACTTTTAGAATGACATAGTAGGGTAGGCGTAAGAGGCCTGACCTTGTTGGTTTCAACATAAAACAGATAAAATATTTAAGCCGGATATGGCCGGTTTGAATGCTAAAGATTTAAAATGCAGGAATTTTAAATAAAAGTCAATATAACAGAAAACAAACTTAAAAAAAAACAACAGTATTTTTGTTTCTGTATGTCTTTCAACATATAGACATGGCAACACCCACTTCAAAAAAATAACTGTATGTATGTATGTATATGTGTATATATATATATGTATAATTTTATTTTCTTATTTTATATCATGTTACTAATGTTCACCAAGAAAGTCAATCTAAAAATTATTTGCACAATTTATGAAGTACATGCAAGATTTTAAAATATTTTTATCCGGCAGCGTAGCAACAGGTTTGAACTAAGTAGAGTATATCTGTCATACTACAGAAATTGTTGAGAACATGCTATTGCTCCAGTGTATACTAATAACCAGTTACATCTGTAATTGATAGGTGTTATTTATACGGCCTCTTCTCTTGGTTCCTCTCTCTCTGTCAGTTGAGAGGTCCTTGTCATGCAAGCTACTCAGTGACTCCAAAGGTGCTGGTGCCACATTAAAACCATTCGTGCTGGCGCCATGTAAAAAGCGCTTATGCTGGCACATGTAAAAAGCACTCATGCTGGCACCACATAACAAGTACACAGTACACTCTGTAAAGTGGTTGGCGTTAAGAAACTATGACAAAACAGACAATTAGAACCTGGTGCAGATCCTGTCAAAGTGTGCAACCCATGGCAGCATAGAAAGCAGACGTTAAATGATGATGATGATTACAAATGAGAAATACTTATTTTGAAATCCATATTCATTTCATTTAGTATTTTCATTGACCAGGAAATTTGATAAAAATAAAATTTCAATTATTATAGGACCGTCCAACCCATGCTTGCATGGAAAAACGAACGTTAAATGATGATGATGATGATGTAACACCACACCCTACTGCCATTTTATGTATGAGCCAACAAAGAAGCCACTAAGTGGTAGCCATATGGTAGAAATAGGTGCCATCTCAAAACGATAACCTATTTGTGTGTGCAAATGTGTGACTCAAACAAAGTAGACATCTGTGACAACACAGCCTGCTAGAAATAATCAAATTACACTCCGTCTTGTGTATGAGATTATGTATGAATTAAGAGCATTTACATGTTATCCCAAATTGTTATAAATAGCTGCCAACTCTGCCTCTCAAATCAAACCCTACAGTCGTCTATGTTTTATATATATATATATATATATTCAATTATATTGGTCTCGATTAGTTTATGCTTTGTTGCCGCTATCGTAAACACAACAACAATATCATTATATCAATAATCGTTACATCTTTATTAATTTGTCCTTATCCTCTGCATATATCATTCATCATTCAACAATTGTTTCTATCTAGGAACGTGAATATTCCGCTGCATTGCTCATTAATACCTTCATCCTTGTGCTCTTATAGGCTGTAGTATTTCCGTAACGGAGTATTATAATCCATTCCTACACGTCATCAGGAAAGTGTTCTGTGAAATCTATGTGTGGATAATGGTTTTAGACCTACCAATTTATAATCATGTATTTTCTAGTTTGTGGAATACTATATTCAAGTGGAGTTGATCTGTAGTTCTGTAATGATCTGTAGTTCTGTAATGATTTTAAGGTTCGTTGTAGTAAGTTGATGTGTGTCTTATTCTCTTCCGCTCCATTTTCAGAAATCAGTACCGGTTCAATCTTCATCTAGTCTTCAAATGACCGCAATGAAATATTTTTCAGCAGCAGTTCTGTCCATCCTAGTGTATAATGAGAGAGAGAGAGAGAGAGAGAGAGAGAGGTGGGGGAGATAGAGAGCTAGAGAACACTCCCTGGCAGTTGTTAGTTTAGTAGTAAATTACTTTCATTCTTCTGTCGGTTTTCTGTGCACCCAGAGATCTATTTATAGATTCAATAGACTTTTATATTGGCCTTTGTTTGGACCATTCACATGTTGTATCAATATAATTATTTCATTTGCCGTTCATTCATCCGACTTTTGCTTCCTCCATTACATTGGATCCTTTCTTTGTTTAGAGGTGTGTATGTTCATATTCCTTTGTTTTCTTCCTCATTATTTTATATATTTAACAGTAATCCATAAAGCCGCTCAGAGAGTGACCATTGGTTTCGCACCTATAAAGCGCTTGGCCGTATAGGTGACTCGTCAAATTCAAAGGCCTTGATGCCTTGATGCTTAAACAGTTTGTCTCTCCGGTTAAAATACATACACACGCATGCATTCTTACGCATACATACATACATACATACATACATACATACATACATACATACATACATACATACATACATACATACATA
>JAOPUL010000839.1:36873401-36883702 GCA_027564515.1 Octopus rubescens | reverse complement strand
TGTATGTATGTATGTATGTATGTATGTATGTATGTATGTATGTATGTATGTATGTATGTATGTATGTATACATATCTTTAGATCCTACTTATGTGGTATATTATATGAACATAGTAATACTGCAGTATTTGTTGAGTGAGCATCTCGTATAATTGTTTAGTGCTTAAAAGCTCAACCTAGTGGTTAGGGTGTTGTACTCACGATTGCTGAATAGGGGTTTCAATTCCTAGAGCATTGTGTTCTTGTGCATATCACTTCATTTCACGTTGCTCTTCGATCACTTAGATACCTGACACGCGCTACACCGTGCACCTTTTCTGGCAACGTCGATTTTCTGGAGAGAGTGAGCTAATGTACAGACATACAATTGATCACTATAAAGAAATAATTTGTGCAGGGCGTTCGGCAAAAGCTGAACACTCATACGTCGTCTTCGACGGGGGAGTGCATCATATATATATATATATATACACACTCACACACATATATATATATACACAGACACATACATATATACACACACACACATATATACACACAGACACATACATATATATACCCACACACATACATATATATATATATACACACACACACACATCTATATATATATACACACACACACACACATATATACACATCATCATCCTTTAACGTTCACTTTCCATGCTGGTATGGGTTGGACAGTTTGACCGGAGCTGGCAAGCTGGGGGGCTGCATCAGATTCCAGTCTGATTTGGCATAGTTTCTATGGCTGGATGTCCTTTCTAACGCCAACCACATTAGTGTGTGCTGAGTGCTTTTAATGTGCCACCGGCATCAGACTCTCGACGCTACTACTTATATCTGTATGTATGTATATATGCATGTCTATATATATATATGTGTGTGTGTGTGTGTGTGTGTGTGTATATATACACATGTGTATACGTATGTGTGTGTTTATATGTATATAAGTTGGGTTTTATTTCGTCACTGCTTTATTGTTATGCTAGAAATGTGAAAATATGTCCTGTGTACAGGTGTCACGTAAAGCACCAGCACCGAGAGTCCGGTGCCAGTGGCACGTTAAAAGCACCCAGCTGTAGAAACCAAGCCAAACCAGACTGGAAACTGGTGCAGCCCCACGGCTCGCCAGCTCCAGTCAAACCATCCAACCCACGCCAGGATGGAAAACAGACGTTAAAGGATTATGATGATGATTCGGCTCTTTACTTGATAGACGGTCTAAGCAGAAAATATGAGAAAAATACATATATATCATCATCATCGTCGTCTAACGTCCGCTTTCCATGTTGGCACGGGTTGGACTGTTTGACCGGTGCAGGCAATCTGTACAGGGTTCCAGTCTGATTTGGCTTGGTCTCTATGGCTGGATGCACTTCCTAACGCCAATCACTTTACACTGTGTGCTGATTGTTTTAATGTGACACTGGCACCAGACTCTCAGAGCAAATGCTTCTTAGGTGGCACCATCACGAGTGCTTTTTACATGGCACCAGCACTGGACGCCAGACACTTTGACTCTCGACATAGTCGCTTCTTGCAACAGGACTTTCAATGCAGCCACTTCTTGCAGCAGCTCTCTTGACACGGCCGATTTTAGCAACAGGACTCTCAACGTGGCTGCTTCTAGCAATAGGACACTCAATGCAGCCGCTTCTTGCAAGAAGACTCTTGATGTGGCCACTTCTTGTAACAGAACTCTCAACACAGGACTTTTGACATGGCCGCTTCTTACAACAGGACTCTCGATTCGGCTACTTCTTGCAACAGGACTCACGATGCAGCCGTTTCTTGCAACAACACTCTCGATGTGGCCGCTTCTTGCAACAGGACTATCGACGTGTCCGCTTCATATTTATATATATATATACACACACACACACGTTAAAAACACCCGTGCCGGTGACACATTAAAGGCACCCAGTGCACTCTTTGTAGTGGTTGGTGTTAGGAAGGGCATGTAGCCATCGGCACTAACCCAAAACGGACTGGAGTTTGGCGCAGCTCCCGGGCTTGCCAGTCTCCAGTCAAACCGTCTAACACATGCCAGCATGAAAAATGGATGCTAAATGATGATGATATATATACACACACACACACACACACATATATATATTATATACATACACATACACACCATCATCATATATAATGATCTCTTTATCTTCAAATCTTCCATCAGCCTATCTCTATATTTCTCAACACCTCTCTATCTATCTGTCTGTCTCTGTCTCACACACACTTTTATACCATACACAAATTTGTTTCTCTTTCTATATCATCTATTCACTCTCTGTACCTCTAATCACATCACCTTTCTATTGTAGACTCCTATCTTTTTACACTTCTCATACCCATGCTATCTCTTCTCATCCATCCTCCTTCCATCCCTCTCTCTACTTCATTGTTCCTTTCACCTTCCTCTAGGCCCTTGAGTCGCTTTAAGTAGCTGTATATCTGTATTGCACACTAATTTCAATTTCACCTGCCTGTACCACCTAACATAAATTGTATGTATGTGCATATATGCATATGTATATTATAGTCATTTTGAATGTGCACTGTCAACTGAAATTATTAAAAGAAGGATTTTTTTTTAATTCTAAAAGGAAAACAAAAATTATAAAACCTACCATTTTCACAAACTCAAACATTTCAATCATGGCAGAGTTCAGCAGGTTATATCTGTCACCATTAGCATTAAAGGCATCTACAACAGGTTGAAATAGATTTCCCTTTGTGATGTAACGATTGTAAAATTCCTCTTTCAAGCCAATTATCTTTCTCATAAATCGCAAGGCACCTGTAAAAGAATAGTGATTGCAATTTAATAGGAGTCAAATGTAGACATGTTAGTACAGGCTCTACACTAAAATTACAATCTAGACAACAAAATTAAATATTGATAGCAAGAATTTTAATTGCCTATATTAAAAGATAAGTAAAGTGATTGATCTGCAAAGAAAATGTTGATACACCTACATTAAAAGAAATTAAAATCTCTCTCTTATGTAGTTGAGATAATAAACAATAAATTATATTATCAACAATAAAGTAATTTGGAAGTGATACAAAGTTAATACTTAATGGTGAATAAATTATAACAACAATAGATTAGACTTCAACAAGAATAATTTCGATCACTTACACAAGGCTAGAAAAGCATGCTGGGACTTCAGTAAAACAAGAACTCTCCGTAGAAGGTCCTTGCTAATGATATAATTCTTGATGTGATACGTATGGTGTTCAACACAAAATGAAAGTAACTCCATTATAAGACTCAGAAGTTGAGCAGTTTGATAATCATCTGTTGTAAAAAAATGAAAAAAAATTCAAATTTAGGTTTTTAAACCAATGCATTATTAAAATTGGTTGACCATGTATATTAGAGAATGCAAAACAAAACAAAGCAAAGAAGGGAGAGGACGAGAAAGAAGAAAGCAGTGTGAAAAATAGAAGAAGCCACAGGAATTTGTTACTATTGCTGCATTTTACAAGAAGTTTATATTATTTCAAACATATTTCAGTTAATATCAAATTGTAATCTCATTTCAACCTTACATACATACTGAAAATATGTATGAGAAAAATGAAAATATCATTGGAAGAGAGAAGTATAAATTAACACCATAATTCTTATATATAAATAAAAATTGGATAAAACACTTAACTGTTATATATTTATATTCATTGTTCTATAGTTACATAATATCCAGTTAGATGCTGCTACTTACTCAAATGTAATTAGAGAATGATCCATTTTCAGTTTGTTACAAAAGTGCCAAGAATACTGGTCCATTATTTTTAGATCACGTTAACTACTTAACTATCATATCACTGTGGAAGACTGACTTTTGACAAAATTGTGAATGGAACATACTCAAACCTCAAATTACACACATTCAAGTGTATGATAAAACATGGCACAGTCTGTGTGCTATGAACATCAGCTGCATATGGCTTGTAGCTCTGTTTGAGGTCAGGTAATGGGTTTTAATCATCACTAGATGTATAAATCTTGTAGTAGTATTAAAAAATGTTTAAACTTACCTTTACTAGGCTTATTGTCTGTAGTATTAGCAAATAACGGAGCAGTCAATACATGCATACTATGTTTATAGAAAAAACTGAGAAATTCAGTTTTTTCAGTTTTCTGAAAGAAACAAAACAGTAACATTATTAAACTTTAAGTAAAATATCATCCATTATGTTAACTTCAAGATATTAGTTTCTGTACAACCACACTTCAACTTTAAAATTTATTCTAACTGCAATAAAACATGATTTACAGTGAAATAGTAGATAAATGTATAGTTTTCCAACTGACAGCAAAAACATGATTACAATAACTCCAATTGTATTATGTAAGTAAATACATTCAGCATAATTAAATATGAATATAAAATGAAATACAAAAACGCAACGGATTATGGATTGCGCTATAAGAATAAACACAGCATTCGATTTTTCCACCCTTCAACAAGCAAAAAATCATTTCTTGAGATTCAGGTTTGGAAATTATATTTTCGACAGATATCTAAAGTCAAATTTAAATCTCAAAACATATAGATACTCCTTATGAGTACAATAAAATTACTATGATTATTTCAAGATTATAGTATAATTTTTAAAACAATATTTTAAGTTATCAAGAGAGAAATGAAGCAGATGAGAATGCGATGAAAAGTTCGAAAATCTTAGATTCAAAGTTTAACCCTACTTTTAGTGTTGTTACTATATTGATTGCTTCCTTAGTCCCCTATTGGTTCATTCATAGTTGTGCTGCAGCAGTTCAGATTTAAAAAAACATGACCTTACAGCAACTGAAAAGACCCATCCACCTCTACAAATGCATCACAACTCATACAAAGCCATCATCCAAACCACAAAGGATACCTTAGTGCACTGATCAGCTCTCCCACCTCCTTAATTGCAGCTGATTCATTTAGTCATTTGCCAAATGATCTCCCCAGACTTTACAAATTTTCTTTTCTTTTCAACCATGACAATTTTGTAACCAGTACTCCCATGGAGAAAACAACCATCTTAGCTGCTCACTTTGAATCTAACCTCAAGCTGCACACAAGTAAATCCATCCATCAAGTTCACCACAATCACACATACATATGAAGAACAAAAGTACCTCCAGTCACTTCAAACCAACAAGACCACTAGCCCTGAGAATGTTTTCTCCACTGCTTTTAAACAGTATACCCTCATTAAACTCTTGATTTTCTCTCTCTTTACAAGGATGTATCTCAATTTTTGGAAATGCAACACAGAATGTCCCATTCCCAAGAAGGGCAACCCCTCCCCCTTTTATAACATTTATTTCTCATATTTAAAAAGCAATAGAGAATGCCATTAACAATATTCAACACCATAAATCAATCACTCTCTCCTTAATGACTACCAGTACAGCTTTCATAAAGCAGATTTATTGAAGAACTACACTCCTACATCACTCACCAATGGGCCCTTGAGCTAATGAAATTTAATGATAGTAGAGTTGTTGCTTTCAACATCAGCAAAGCTTTTGACTATGTTGCATTCAAAACTGCCTAAGTATGGGCTCCATCTGCCTTTCATCCCTTGAATCAGATTGGCCTATCGATATCTGTGCTGATGGAATTGTCTCGTTGACCTAACTATCTTCTCTGGTATGCCTCAAAGTTCAGTTCTATCCAAAACAGCCTTCCTGTTATACATCAATTACTTGCCAAAACATCTCACAACAAACATTCTTACACAAAACCTACAATACCCTAAAATAAAATCTGCATTGATTACATAAAGACGGACCATGGCAACATCCTCAAATGACTTCCTGCCAATCTCATTTTCACTCAATAGTAAAAAAAGTTTTTAATATAATAATAAAAACACAAGCACAGTACATATATTCCAGAGTAAGACCATTATTCAACTGAATGGCATAGTCACACACAGACATGTTCTCTCTTATTCTCTCTCTCTTTTTCTACCACAACTACATTGGCCTCTCTTTCTCAGAGCAGTCTCGTCTCATGCCAAATTTACTCAGGCACTTGAACTTATCTCTCTTCCTCTCATCATCTATGTTGTGTTTGATACTCCAGACTCTACATTAACTACTCTGCTTGGTTCTTCCTTTCCAAAATATCAGTCCCGTCTGGAATTTCCTCCTGGGAAATGACTTTATTTGCAAATCATCAGCAACAGTTTAAGCAGAATGTTAACAATGTCAATCTCATCAGTGTTGGAGGACTTGAGAAGGGGCAGTGCCATAGCTTCACATGCTATAAGCACTGTCTCTTCCTCCTGATCTAGCAATTAAACATATGATCCTTTAATATTTGAAGCAGCGAGCTGAGTAATATCTTAAAATGTGTTGACTCCAACTGCAGCAACCCATCCCAGCATGGAAGGTGGATGTAAAATGACAACAATGACAATGATGATATAGTATTTTTTACATTTGCACCTACATACACAAATTGCAAAGTATTATTGTTTACCCCCTTTTTAAACATTCTTAAATTTTAATTATTTGTATTTTTAGCTTTAATGCACATTTTAATTTTGAGAGGAAAAAATATAGGTAATTTGCTTTAAATACTGATTTAATTTATTCTCACTCTTCTTTTTCTTTTTATAACTGCTTAAAAGGAAAAATATGTAAATAAATATCCTTCTCATGTAAGCCAAGAATAAATCACTATACATGGCATTTGTTGATCTAGAGAAAGCCTTCGATAGGGTGCCTCGTTGTGTGATCTGGTGGGTTCTAAGGTGGCTAGGAGTAGACAAATGGCTGGTGAAAGCGATATAGGCCATGTACAGGGGCGCTGTCAGTAAGGTGAGAGTTAATCTCGAGTACAGCAAAGAATTCAGTTTAAAGGTAGGGGTTCACCAAAGATCAGTCCTCAGCCCCTTACTCTTCATCATTGTCCTCCAGGCCATAACAGAGGAATTCAAGACGGGCAGCCCCTGGAAGATTGTATGACGCATGTATCTCAATGGCTATTATACATAGAAATGAGACATGGGCCCTGAATACAGAGGACATGCAAAGGCTAGAAAGAAATGAGGCTAGTATGCTTCGCTGGTGTATAATGTAAGTGTACTTGTGCGACAGAGTGTCAGCGAACTAAGAGAGAAGCTAGACATAAGAGGAATTAGATGCAGTGTGCAAAAAAGAAGACTGCCATGGTTTGGGCATGTGATGCGGATGGAGGCCGAGAGTGCCATAAAGAAATGCTGTTCACTCAAAGTGGATGGAAATTGTGGAAGAGGGGAAGACCCAGGAAGACATGAGATAAAGTACTGAGAGATGACTCCGTACGCTGAAGCTTTCTGACGAAATCACGAGATACTTGGCGCCTTGCTGTATTCAGGAAGACGCACCCGCATCGAGAGTTTCTGTTGCTAAAAAGCAGTCACCAAGAATCTTGTGTTAAAAAGCGGCTCTGTCGAGTCCTGTGGCTGAGAAAGTTGCTACGAAGCAGCCACATCGAGAGCCCTGTTACTAGAAGCGGCCGCGTTGAGTCCTGTTGCTAGAAGCAGCTGTGTCGAGTCTTGTTGCTAGAAGCAGCTGCGTCGAGTCCTGTTGCTAGAAGCAGCTACATCGAGTCCTGTTGCTAGAAGTGGCCGCGCTAAGTCGTGTCGTGTTAAAAAGCGGCCGTGTCGAGAGTACTGTGGCTAAGAAAGGTGGCCGAGTCAAGAGTCCTGCTAAGAAGCAGACGTGTCGAGAGTCCCGTTGATAAGAAGCAGCCGCGTCGAGAGTCCCATTGCTAAGAAGCTGCCGGGTCAAGAGTCATGTTGCTCAGAAGCGGCCACATCAAGAGTCCTATTGCTAAGAAGCGGCCGCGTCGAGAGTCTTGTGTTAAAAAGCGGCCATGTCGAAATTCCTGTGACTAAGAAAAGCGACCAAGTTGAGAGTCCAGTTGCTAGAAGCAGCCACATCGAGAGTTTGGTGTTAAGAAACGGCTGTGCCGAGAGTCTTGCGTTAAGAAGCGGGCGGCCACGTCGAGAGTCCTGTTGCTAAGAAGTGTAAAATACGATTCTCAATTATTTTGGTATGGTAAAGGCAGCGAAGCGTGTTCTAGCAATACAAAGCACCAAAGGGATGCAAAATACAATTCTCAATTTAAGATAAGTCTGAGTTTGTTCGTCTAACTTGTCTTTTCATCTGCTATATTATGCAAGAAATGTGAAAATATGTCTTCAGATGTGAGTTCCAACTCAACCTCACTGTATGAAATTTTCCCCTCCCACCCACCTACAAAGGGGGTTCGAGCACATGTGCATGGGCCACCGCTCTATGAAGAGAGTCCAGGTGCATGTGCAGTCCACCGAGCTATGTATGTATTCTGTATATGTCCGTCTGTCCCTGATCTATATGTCTCGTCCGTCCCACTAACAGTTCCCAGTCTATATATCTCGTCCATCCCTGGTCTATATGTCCGTCTGACTACCAATCGCCTGTGTGGTGCCACGTAAAAGCACTAGTGTCGAAAGTCCAGTGCCGGTAGCACGTTTAAAGCATCCAGTACACACTGTAAAGTGGTTGGCATTACAAAGGGCATCCAGCTGTAGAAACCAAGCCAAATCAGACTGGAACCTGGTGCCCCGGCTTGTCAGCTCCGGTCAAATCGTCCAACCCATGCCATTATGGAAAATGGACGTTAAAGGATGATGATGATGTAGGCGCAACTAATGTCTTCCACATGGCAACAAGTAACTGAAATGGCTAAAGTACAAAATTACAAACGCTATTATATATTTTTTTTATTTTCCTTTGAAATTGAAATTTGATATTCTCATATACTTTATTCTGTCTGGAACTTCAAAACAATAAAGTGTATCATATTTTATCCTTTGTAACTCGAGTAACTTAAAAAATCCGCCCCATGGTAGAGGTGAAAAGTATAATTATCTTTCGTCTCAACCCACACATCTAACTTGTGTATATTTTCATTACTGCTACTTATCCTGCACTGAAGAACAACAAAATTTTCAAATTGAAAAATACTAAAAACTGATCAGATAATTGAAAAGACTATCCTCAGAGCATTCAAAATAAATAGTATTCCAAAACTTTTCTTCAATCAAGGCAATGAACAGAATGATTAAGGATTAACTAAAGAAATAAATATTTAATAGAAACATACATTGGCTGTGGCAAGCATATTCTCAGGATCAATCAATAGTCTTATGATAGCCATCAACTGCATTGCGCCACCCAATTCTAAAAGAAAAGTAAAATTTATTTTGAATACAAAAAAAAAAATACATTTAATAAACTTTTTGCATGAACAACAGTTTAAAAAACTTATCGATTTTAATATACTTCATTATAATTCAGAGAGACTGACCATTAAAATATTACTCTCTAAAATGCTCACTTAACCCTTTAGCATTAGGATTACTCTCTGTCAAATGTAATGCTTATTTATTCACATTGTTTTAAATTAATCTTGTATTATCTTGTAGCTTCAAGATTTCAATGATGTGACTGTTTATTTTTACAATGACATTGTGGGGTAGGTGTGAGGGGCTGGATCTGCTTAGTTTGAACATAAAACAAGTAGACTATTTGGGCTGGATATGCCCTATTTAAATGCTAAAGGGTTAATATTAATATATTAAGCACAAAATGTCTAAGCAAAATTCAAAATGCTCTGAAATCAAATAAAAAATCTGAAAATTACAGTTGAAAGAGTAATAATTATATTATAGAAATAGTAATAAAAAAAATGCAACATGTTAACAGAATGTAAAAAGTGAGAACAGACTACCTCCAAAATAGATACCATTGCATTTATAAAACTGTTTATACCTAACAATACTTATTTGTAAACAATTCTAATGGTATATTTAATGTGTCAGATGTGGAAGGTTGACATTCAGATGATTGGTTGACATTTTGATGAACAATTCATACAGAAATTTCAAAATTTACAAATTCCATACAAAATTTACAAATTCATGCTGCTATGATAAAATGAATGAGTCTCTTTCTCATTATCACAGAAAATATTTAAGGAGGAAGATCACAGTTCCCAGATCTTAGTGGGTTTCTTTAGATTGCTGAATCAGCATACATGGAATTGTTTTATACTAGTGAAAAAAAAAAGGCAAGTAGCAAAACAATTCTTGTAGGTCTATCAAAGCAAGTTCACAGAGTGGAGAGATGGGGACTGCTAACAAACTGCAATTTCAGTGATAAACGAAGTAAAACTACTAGTGGGTGGAGCTCATTTATAAACAACTTTGCCAGAAGCCTAACATGCTTGTGTGCATGCATGTGTGTG
>JAOPUL010000839.1:36857380-36872965 GCA_027564515.1 Octopus rubescens | reverse complement strand
ATCATAAAATCTTGTTAACAAGAGCAAAATATGAAAAGACATTTCTGATGATTTTAACCTTCTGATCCCATACTGGAGATTATAAAAGCAAGAAAGGCCAAGATATTCATCAACATTTAGCATCCATTTTCCATGCTGGCATGGGTTATATGGTTTGACTGGAGACTAGCAAACCGGAGAGCTGCACCAGACTCCAGTCCATTTTGGCTTGGTTTCTAAGGATGGATGCCCTAACACCAACCACTCCAGAGAGTGCACTGGGTGCCTTTAACGTGTCACCGGCACGGGTGTTTTTAACATGTCACCTTAAACATGTTCATCTCTCTAATTGGGGGAGTGGACAATATAGTTGAGCATATCCGTCACATGATACAAAAATTGGAGAGGACAAGGACTACTCTTTAGATACTTAGTAATTTAATGTCTATGGTGATCATACTTAGTGAAGTACACAAAATAGAGAATTGAGTTTGTGTGAGAAAAATGTCCAGTGAGATTTAATGTGTTATGGACAATAAAATAAATTTGGTTACTAACACTACTTTGAAATTTGCCAGAACAGAGACTACAGGAAAGTTGGGAGAAACTTCCATTGCAAAATAACCAGAAAACCTGGTAATAATTGGAACAGGGTGAAACATTACAAGCATTTACCCACATAACAGCAGAACAAACTTTAGTAAAGTCTTGTTTGTTGGTTTATGAGATTTGGTAGTGTGGGACTCAAAAAATTGGCATAATTGCATGCATCAAAACAATTAGATTTTTTAAAGCTGCATGCCAATAAGTTTCAAACAGAACCTATTTCTTGCTAGTCTGAGACAAGCAATTATATCATGTCACACAGTGTAATAATGCTATCAGCAGGTATTTCAGCTTCATCATCATCATCATTTAGCGTCTACTTTCCATGCTGGTATGGGTTAGACGGTTTGACTGGAGACTGGCAAGCCGGAGAGCCGCACCAGACTCCAGTCCGTTTTTGGCTTGGTTTCTATGGCCAGATGCCCTTCCTACCACTAACCACTCCAGAGAGTGTACCGGGTGCTCTTAACGTGTCACTGGCACAGGTGGTTTTAAAGTGTCACCAGCACATAGATATATTTATATATACATATATATGACAATTCCACTCACAAGGCTTTGATCAGCCCAAGGCTATAGTAGAAGACACTTGCCCAAGGTGTCACACAGTGGGACTGTACCCCATGTGGTTGGGAAGCAAGCTTCTTAACACAGTAATGCCTGTGCCTTTGATTATAAATCAGCAGTCCAACACATTCTACTAGGGAATATTTCACCTCACTTTATTTTCAAGTTAGATATTAAGCACTTTAATATAAAGTATTACCAGAGTAAAAAGTAAAAAGTAACAATTTAAATCAAATTTTATTCAGGTTTCAATAATGTATCATAAAGTATATGAAATAGATTTTCAATTTTTTCTAAAGTTAAAGTATAGTCTCCATTAAATCCCAGTCCAAATAAAGTCGGATCACATTCTCATTATATTTCTTATAACTTATTCTAAAGTTCTCAAACATATTTTGAAAAGTATTACCCATCATCTAATTTCATCTAATTTAATAGAATTTTTCTTATTTTAATAAAAATTTATATCATTTTGATAGGTTGTTGAAATTAAACATTTTACTTCACAAATATAATAATCATTAAATATGAAATTATTAGTCAGCAACCCAGTGTTGGTTAAAATTTCATTAAAATTAAAAAACTAAGATAAATAAATTGGTCATTGTAAACAACTACATGCACTAAGAAACTACACTGATTTTTTTTTTCTTACTATCACTGTCTAAATTAATAAAATTAATCAACTACTTAATAAAATTAATCAACTACTTAAATAACCTCAGCATATATAAAATATACAATTTTGAGTAATTTTAAACAGCCATCAATGAAAGAAGATTTTACTATGATCTGTTAAGAACCGGCCGGCTAAATGTACAAAAGGAATCTATATGGAAACATCAAGAAATCTACCAAAATAAAGTAAGAAAATCATATACATTGAAAAGATCGATCATCTTACCCCATCTACTGATCAACAAATGATTTAACGGCTGGCGTGAACTCTTGAGACATCTCTTTCTTTTCAATTCTATGAGCGAATGAACAGAGGAAATATCTCAATCTTGGACAAATAAAAGTTAACCAACAAGAGGAAAGAAAGAAAAGAAAAAACATTAAACACATGAACTAGCCTACATCAACCATGGATAGAAAAGCAAACACCAACACTAAAGGCTGTCTTTTTCTTCTTTTATAAAACCTACTCAAAAGTAAACCAAATCAGCTAGAAGAGAAGAAAGAACAGTAGAAACATATCAGAAATATATAATTTCATATCTTTAAATCGAAACTGTTTTTTTTTATAAACCAAGGCATTCTCAGAAGACAAATAGTGTTCAATACCAATGATCTAAAAACAGATTCACTAACATTCTAAGTAAAATAAAATATAAAGCAAAAAGAAACCAGCCACTTTCAGATTTATTGCTAATCATAAATATGAAGACAGCAGTTTAATAAATAGAAAATTTCAGTTAACAAACTTAATTATATATATATATATATATATATATGAAAAATAAATGATAAAATGTATATTAAAACCCTATGTACACATAATGATTTTATTTCTTGTAATCATTTGGATTCTCTGAATATCCAAAAGAGGAAAATTTGGCTATTTAAGGTCTAATATTGAAATGTTACCCAACCAATAAGTCCAGTTTATAAATGCAAATAATATATTTTCAGTACTCTATTAATAAAATTTCAACTAGTATTCATGTTAATCACTTTACTCCATATAAATTTAATCTAAGGCATATAAACAAATACTGAAATCCAAAAGTAATAATAACAAAAATAAGTTGGTAAAAATCTTAAACTGAAAAAAGAACACATATGCATGCACATAAAAGTGTTCGAATTACCAAAATCAGATAAATTTTTTGTTATAATTTTTACATTGAAAGATTTTCAACAAATTTCTCACTCACACATAGTTCAAATAGGAAAGAGAACATACTTTGTCTACGTTTTATTTAAACTTAAATCTTCTGATAGTGATGCCAAGAAAAAGATCTATTATGGCCATTATTTTTCTTAATTTTTTAATTAAGAGAAGGTAACAGTTTTATTAAAGCTATACAAAACAGAGGTTTTTATGGTAAAGGTATTCAGCTTTGAGAAAATAGATGTTTTCAAAATATTAAGGATTGTAATGGCAGTGCAAAAGATACAACAAGCTCTGGAAGGCATACAGAGCAGGATTGTTTCTTGGTTATTAGAAAACTGAGCCAGTAGCTAAATTCATCTTAACCATCATTCATCCTTTTGCAAGATCTTGTTAAAATGGTTAAGTGAATGCTATGTGTTTTGTAAGTTGATTTGAATGTGCAAAAATTGTTAACACTTGATTTTGTTCCTTCAATTATAAAAGATTGGTACACTTCCAGAAGGTTAAACACTACAAAGAATTTGTACCAGAAAATCATTAATCCACATATACAGTAAAAGCAAATATCCACTATAAGGTTTTGTTAAGTGTTAAGTGGGATAAAATTAATTTAAAATATTACAAACTAGCCATAAAATAACAAAAGAAGTTTACTACCAATAACTAAACCTTACCCCTAGCTCAAAAAAAGTAAGATGAAAAGTACCTTGCTTATTAGGAAAGGAATTATGTTCCACAAGAACAAGCCTTCACATTAAGATCACAAATAGGAAGCATTACAAATACTTCCTAGTAGAGAAGTTCCACTTTTACTGTGTTCTATTGATTCAGAGTAACTATTTAGGAGTCAGAAATATAATCTAAGAGATTAACATCATGCTTCTTTAACTGACAAAACCACTTGCATATTTTTTGCCTAGAAACCTTATGAATTTATATAACCATCATATTAAAAATGTTTTTGAATTGAATGCCATGATTTTAAATCATGATGTAAAACCACACAAAAATATATTACTGTAACTAAACTTTAGCAAGCAACATAACATACACATAAAACTTCTACACTGTACTAATAAAATATGCTAAAACATATAGACATGCAGAAAAATTTGCTGACTAAACAAAAATTAAAATATGGATTTATTCTAGAAAGAAACAACAAACTGAACATCAGAGACAACACAAGTCATTAACAAGAAACTTTAATAATTAAAGCAATAAATATATAGAATTTTATAAAGTGATCTTACCTGGATCCGTATCATTGATCATCTGTTCGATGACCAAGTTGATTAATAAGTCTTCCTGAAAAAGTAAAATTGCCATATAAGTATCTTCATTTTCCAAACAACACAATATCACAGATCAATATTCCTTAAACATAATAATATGAATCAATAATCTAAGTGCATTTTATGATCAAATTATTTTACTATAGCATGAAAGCTTTTGTTACCTAAAAAGAAAGAAACTACCTAAATGTATTGGTTATTTTATGTATCTAAAATAATGTGTTCTTTATAAATGATACTGTAATAAAATCTTCACATTTATTAAACAAAACAAGCTAAATTCACAAGGAAATTTTCTTACATCATCTTGACTCTGTCCTTCCAGAAGAATGAATTCACGAACCATGGACGGACTGAACTCCACTATATAGGAAAATATGTCAATGGCTGCTGTTTTCATCTGCTCGTCATCTAATCCCTAAAATTGAAATTACATTCTATGATAACAAAAAACTGAATTTTGTTATTTTTACACATAAAAAAGATAAATAATTTTAGCTTGTACACATTAAATACTTCATCCATAAAGCAAAGAAATTTTCTCCAAATTCGAAGAAAATCTATTTCAATGATTAAACATTTACTTCTTTCATAGAAAAAATACACACCAATTTTAGCATACACAATTTTTATCCTTAACACTAAATACAATAAAGTTTAATATTAGCTATTTCTACAACTATATAAGCCAATATAGTTTATAAAGACATGTAAACTAGGTAGCAAGACATCATTATTATTTAACATCCGTCTTCCATGATGGTATGTGTTGGCTGGTTCTAACAAGTCGGAGGACTGCATTGTGCTCCAATGTCTGTTTGGCATGGTTTCTACAACTGAATACATTTTCACCAAATACTTTAGTGTAATTTTCTTGTGACACCAGCACTAGTTAGGTTGCCACATAACTTACAAGCGATGTAATCGATCAATCCCCTCCCTTGAAATGACTGCTCATTGTGGTTTGTGCACCGCTGGTCATAGCTCTGTTGACTGTGTAAGAATATAGCAGAGAATGTATAGAGAGGGAGGCACCTTTATGCTAGGTGTTAAGAGGAAAGAAGAGCAGTTCTTGAAACTGAAAACTATGCAATTAAAGTAGAATGTTTATATACACCAAAGAAGAAAAATTAAGATGGGATGCATGGTGAAAATATATTAAAAATAACACACTCCCACTTAGAAATCAACTAAAGAATACAAAATTCAAGGGGAAAAAATATTCTCTTTAAACTCAGTCAACACCAAAATGTGCTCGTATTAAAGTATTCATATATCAATTGAAGTCTTGTTTAATGAATAACGTGATTTTAATAAATAAAAATAACTACAGGCACCCTCAACATTACAGAAACCTGTTAAACAAATTCCACTTTAATGGAAATTGTAAACCTTGACCAATTTCTGGGTTATTTTCAAAATTAAGATATAGGTAATACTAGACCACCCGTGACCCGTTGGGTCATGTTCACTTACACACACACACACACAAATATATATATATATATATATGTGTGTGTGTGTCTCTAACTTAAGTACACACACACGAACATATACATAAACGACGGTTTGCAGGGTCATGTTACTATCGGGATATTTTCCCATGATGCACCCTTTTCTGGCTATTTTAAGAAACACATACACATAGAAATAGCAGTAGGAATGTGAGAAAGAAATAATGTTAAGGAAGGGGAGAGTTAAAATAAATAAAAGTTGCATAAAATTTTTAAATTATGCTCCAGTTTTTTGTTTGGTATTTACAAAGGTACCTACATAATACACGAATCTCGGTAACGCAGGGTCCAATTTACACGAAATGTTTTATTCTATTTGTTTTCCCATTTCAGAGGCAACTAACTTTCAAAATATTTACCCATTATGCACCCTTTTGGCTGTATTACATAACAGACAAGCAAGCAAGCACGCAAGATCACAATTTTAGTAGTATATAGATATATTTATTACAAATGCAACCAAAAAAGTGAAGCCTAATTGCCAAATGAGTTGATAACATTATGTTATTAATATTTATCCAATCACAGGGCAGCAAGCTGGCAGAATTATTAGCATGCCAGGCAAGATGCTTAGCGGCATTTCATCCGTCTTCACATTCTGAGTTCAAATTCTGCCACAGTCGACTTTGCCTTTCATCCTTTCAGGATCAATAGAATTAGTACCAATTGAACACTGGGGTTGATGTAATCAACTTACACCCTCCCCCGAAACTGCCCACCTTGTGCCAAAATTTGAAATCAATATTTATTTAATCAAGTATAGATGAACAAAAGGCAGAGTTTGAACTGGCAACAGTTAACTATCAAACTTGATACACAAAAAGAATCCAACCCATTTTTCTTATTCCATCATCTTCACAACACTTTTCAGGTGAAAAAAATAATACCGAAAAGCAATTATAACTCTCCAGAATTGGTTAAAGACAAGCCATAAACATTTATAGAATAATACATTTATCAATTTATTTGTTTGTTTTTTTTTCTTTTTCTGATAGATTTTTTTCATAAAAAAAAATTAACATAAAATTTGTGAAAACACAGTAGAGAAGTTATCTTCCTGTGAGAAAATTAGATTATATTTTAACTTTATTGCAATCATTACTTTAATGCTTTCTTATGCTGCAACAAACAGCAGCAGCACACGCCAGCAAAAATGCACCTCAAATCTTACATCATATAAATTTACCAATGTTTCTGAATCTGATTTCTTTCTTTCCTTATCATGATCAATTGCCAACATAAAGTCAAACAAGTATTATCCATCCTCAGTTATATCAACAACAGTTTTACTCCTGCACATATCAACTAATACTACTAAAGCTCGATCACTTTCTTAACTTATGCTTAACAATCCTCTTAATTTAATATTGCACATCCTATGAACAACGCTCATTATCTTGTATATTCTGAGAAAGATAAATATTGTTGTAAACATACACAAGCAATGGTCTATACCTAGCTTTCTCACTGCTAACACTACAGGGTATGAGATGCCACATCAAAAGCCTTTACTACCTCGCCACTCCAAAGAGTATTTTATTCTTTTCCCAACCATTTTCAGATTTCTGAGAAATATAGTACCATGATTACAGACATGAGTAATATCTTTAGTGAATCTACCACCTTCACACAGTTCATTAACTTGAAATCCATTTATCATTGCAGCAATTGATTATGGTGTTATTATGCCCATCAGTATAATTACATTTCTTATGCCATTAGCAAGTTTACCTAATATGTTTATTGTCTGATCTCTTTCAGCTGATTTTGCTATTGTTCTAACAAAGAATATGATCCCAAAGAAATAACAATTAATTTCATTTGTTTTTAATTCAATAGAAATTAGTATAATTAACTTTCAAAAAAACTCCAACTTACCAAAATAATTTCAATGGCTGACAAAATTCCAAGATTAGATAAAGTCTGTGAAAAAGAAATATTATATTTGAACTAGTATTGAAACAATAGAGTAAATAAAATTTTTAAAAATGAAAACCTTCAATTTAAATAACTTAACCCTTTATACACCAACTCATCTGAGACTGCTTATAGTTCTATAATACAAAATTCCATTTTTCAAAAGTTATCTATATTAAAACCTTCCATCAAAATTTCATGTTTGTTTATGTTTCAAATACCAACTTAATAATGACAATTACAATTATTTTACTAAATTCTTCATTATTTTCAAAATTAATTGAAACATAGGCAGTGTATTGCAACAGAAACATGATAACAAAAGGGTTAAGAAATAAATTATACAAAATTTCATGTGAAAAACGAGTAAAAACATAAAAAAATATGCAACTATGCTATTACATAGCAAATACTGTTTGGTAAAATCATTTTCATTCCTTTTGCTGCATTAGAGAAAGGGATTATGAAACATTTTGATTGCCATTTTATATTGTTGTGTTTACAACCAAAAAAGAAGAAAGAATTATTGATTTCTGAAAAAAGATGTTTTTTTAAATTGGGTCCTCTTGCTTATAGGAGGCATGAGGCTTTATGGGTGTATTAAATATGAAATTAAATGAAAAAGCTCATAATAATGTTTCCAATAGTTCTCAGTATTTAAACTAAACATATAAAAATGTTATAAAAATACCAAATTATCTCAAACATGAAATAATTGCTGAGTGTGAAACATGTGTCAATATTTTTTTTCATTTTTACTCATCTGAAATCAACAAAAACAAAACTTAATCCAAAGCATTTAAAATTATAGTTCATGTATTTTATTAATCTTTATGTTCAAATAATAAAATATTTACCTTAAAAAAGGAGTCCCTGTTTTGTGGTTGTAATGTTTGAGAAAATGTACAAAATTCTTTAAGGAAAAGAACTAATTCTCTTCTTTTTTCATCATCTGTTTCATCATCAGTAAGTTGAGTGAATAAACTATTTAAGAATTTTTCATCTTCCTGTATATCAAACCAAGAAAACGATGTTTCAGAGATATGAACGAATAAAATTCTAAGGAATTCTTTAGATGACAATTGTCTTTTACTAAAACACCACAATACTAAACCGTGTAATACATAAATTATTTAACTTTTTTTTTTATGCCAATCAGTCTGAGAGTGCCTCTGGTTCTACCTTCCTTTTTTAAAGTAATCTAAATTAAAAACTTCCATCAAAATTTCATGTTAGTTTGTTCCAAAAACCAGCTTCATAATGACACAGTTATTTTACTTAATTGTTCATTATTTTCAAAATAAATTGAAATGGTAATGAAAGGGTCTTTTTCGAGTATGCTTGATGCAAAAAATATAACTTGCTTTCATTTTTGTTGTTTTTTCATAAGAGTGTAGTTATTTGAAGTTTCAAGAATCATTAACAATAGTTGTCAGTAGTTATTAATTCAAAAACAATTTGATTAACTAAGGATGAATGTAAAATAGTATATTGAAAATTTATAGTTGTAAAGAAAACAATTGAAAATATTTACCTGTATCATTGTAACAATTTCTACTTTATTGAAAAATATGAAGGAACTTAATGTTGACAAGATATTTTCTTCAAAAACTGAAGGTGTTGGTAATATCACATCCTGGATATACTGTACTCTGTAAGTTTGGTGGATTTTGTTCCGCAATTCTGTATTTGTGATGGGTATAACTTCTTTGAACCGCGATGTGTTTTGTAAGTACTCTCTATGTCTAGCTGGCTGAGATAGAGAAGAGTCATATTCTAAAATACCAACAACATCAAATATCATGTCATCTGCAAACATGATCTCAAAAAGAGCATTTTTGTTAAGCAAAAAGATACTCTTAAAAATGTCATAAAGGTGATGTAATCCATCAATGTTATCAAGGTCCTCACACATATGAAATAAATCTATAAGTTTTTTAATGTAATTTTCAGTTTCTATTGCTACTGAGAGTTTCTCTCGCCGTATAGGCGACGGAAGCACGTTGTTAAACAGTTCTGAGATCTCCTCGAGTTTGCTTAAATCACATGGAGGCAACTCAATAGGAGGAGCTGCATCAGGCATGTCATCAAAGCGCTCATCTTCAGATTCTTCCACAACGTCTTGAGTTATATCCACTGAAGGATCTTTGCCCTGAACCTGAAAAATATTAAATTCTCGAGTCAAATTTTGTAGTTGTTTTGTTTTTATCAAAGCAATAAAGGGAAAAAAAGGGCTTCATTAAAGAATAATAAAAGCCCTACAACACATGTGCAAATTCTAAGTCTATGCTTAGAAAAGTAACAGCTGACCAATACTTAAATAAAAACAATAACATCTTTCAACTGAATAAATCTGCAAATGAATAAAACATCTGAAGATAATTTAAAGAACATTTAAGCAAACTTTCAAAAGTTTTAGAAACAGAAAATGTTGGCATGTACAGAAATTTTACAAGTTTAAACTGCATGTGTATCACAAAATACATTCAAATATTTCTTGATAAAGCTAGTCCCCTTAACTATATATTAGCACAAGCACTTCTATACTGACAAATATAGAAAATAAAATAAAAGGCAAGTGTATAGTCTAACACAAATAGATCATTGAAGAACATAAAACTTTTCATGCAATACACATAATATATTTGATTAGTGTAAAACAAGGATGGGAACATAAAAATGTTTTCTTTTTAGATTTAACCCATTAGAAATAATGAAGGGAGCCAAACTCAGTTTTGAATAAAAGAAATTTATTTTAAAGTGCTACTGGCAGTTTGAAAATGCAGTCAAAGTGCAAAGACCGTTTAGGAAGGAGTTTCAAACAGACCCATTTACGTGACTTACATAACTCGAATTAGATAAATTTGAAGTAGATGGAACTGTTCAGAAGATCATAGACATCACTAGGCCCCACAAAGCAAGAAAAGGTACTAGAAAGTATTGCCAGAGTTCAAGATAATCCATGTGGCAGGCCAAGTCCATGTGACAGGAATTTCAAAACCAAACATCCATCACATTTTGAAGCACTGTCATTGGAAAAGTTACATTCCAAGAATAGTTCATGCTCTCTATGAAGATGATCCAGACTGAAATGTGGAGTTTTGCAAGTGGTACTTGGCAAGATGTGTAGATGATGCACACTTTCCAACAAAGATTGTTTAGAGAGATTTAAATTAAATGGCTCAATTAACTACCACAGTTGCACCTACTGGAAACCTGAGAATTTGCATATTATGGAAGAACATCATGTTAATTTACCAGGAGTTACAGTATGGTGCAATTTATCATCCAAAGGATTGATTTTGGACTGTTCTTTTTTTTTTTATGGTTCTGTGACTAGTTTCAATTACTTGAACTTGCTGCAACAATCTGTCATGCCAAGCATTCAAGAGGGCTTTGAAAGTGTGGATTGGAGGAAGAAGTTCAGCAGAATACTCTCCACATTCACTGGACCTCACGTCACTAGACTTTTTTATGGGGATACTTAAAACAAAGTTTATTGTACAAAACTAGCAACAGTTGATGAATTGAGAGCAGACATTGAACGAGAATGCGCACAAATATCAAAAGAAATGTTTCTTGGTGTTTGCAATTCCATTGCTTTGCGTTATCAGCAGTGCCTGGACTAGAACAATCATCAATTAAAGAAAAAAAATTAAATTATTTGTAGATTCTATTAAATTTTGAAAATGAAATGTATTTTTATTAACACTGACTTTATAATTCCATGTGTATGCATATTTTCAGGATACCCTATTTATTATATGTACATGTGTGTGTATGGTTTTTTTTTGTGAAAGCAAGTGGCCAAGTTGTTAGGGTGTTGCACTCACAAAATCATGGTTCAATTCCCAGAGTGCCTGCGCATTGTGTTCTTGAGCAAAACATTTCATTTCACATTGCTCCAGTCCACTCAGCTTTAAATGGGTAACCCTGTGACATACTGGAGTCCTGTTCAGGGGGAATGTTGACCTGCCTACCTAACATATATATTATACACAACAAGTATTTTAAAGCCATTTTGCAGCAAAAGGTCAGTCTTGAAGGTCTCAAATGTCTTTTATATTTTGTCCTATCACCAACATTTAATCTAACTCACATTAAATATAACCTCATCCCCATTTCTTTCATCATCTTTAGTCATGTTTTTGTCTTCACCTTCCTGTAGGCCCTAACAGCATATCATTTATGTCTATGCTCTAGTACTCAACCTGTCCCTGTTGAGTTTTTCCCTCACTACTCATCTTCCTAACACCAACCCCTCCATCACTCTTCTGACTTATGGCACTATTCCCTCAGCTGCTCTAATTGTATGAGAATAAAATTGTACATATTTCCCCATCATTTTGTGCTACCAGTTATCACTCTCCCTGAAACCACTTCCTTTTGTCACCTGCATTCTCAATATCATCCCTTACCACCTTATTTTCTACTACACCTGCCTTTCCCCTGCATACCTTCTCTTTCTGTCAATGACATCCCTACCTCCACTACCTGTATGTTACTATTTCCACCCTATCTACCTGACCTTGTCCCTGGCACTGTGCATCTCTCTTACACACCCATACACATTTTATATAATCTGTGCGGACACATATACATACACACGTGTGTGTATATATATACACACACACACACACACACATGTATAGAAGCATGCATGCATACATACACACACACACACACATACGGAGGTCTTCTTTCAGTTTCCATCTATCAGAAATACTCACAAGGCTTTGGTAGGTCTTACAATATAGTAGAAGGCTATATATATATATATATATATACACACACATACATACATTTATATAAATTAATATAGAGCTGAATGGCTTACAGGTCACAATACATTACCAAGAAGGAAGTTAAATTAACATGAATTATATAATTAAGGGCTCTCGAAGAGGGGCGGTATTGCTAGAAATAGGAGTCAAAATACCCCAACCTGTAAAGATACATTCTATTTTTCGATTGGCAAGAGGATGTAACCCCTACCAGCGGAGCTGGCATTCACTGTGCTGGACTCAATGAGTTTCAAGGAATTCACCTATCCTTAACAGCGCTTCTTATGCCCCTCAGCACTGGTAAGGTCACAATTTTGCCAACTAGTATATAGAAACGCTGATGAAATTGTCTGCTGATATTGTTAAATATCAATTTGTATTGTTAAAATTAATATAGAGCCGAATGATTCCTATTTCTAGCAATACTGGCCCTCTCAGAGAGCCCTTAATTATAATTCCTGATAATTTAACTTCCTTCTTGGTAATGTATTGTGACCTGTAAGCCATTCGGCTCTATATTAATTTTTAAAATACAACTTGTCTTCATTGACTTCAAATCAGGTATGAAGTCAATGAAGACATTTTTTTTTCAATCTTGTAACAGAGGATAAAACATGGGTGTATCTTAATGATCCAGAAAGAAAGGCTCAGTCCATGGAATGACATCGCACCTCATCCCCAAGGCCTAAGAAGTTCAAGAGCCAGGAATTGGCACAGAAGGTCATGGTTACTGTTTTTTCAGGACGACAAGGGCATCAATCTCCTTGATTTTCTGGAACAGGCCATACCATGAAAATTAAGTGGTAAATTTTGAGAAACAATTAAGAAGAATCTGAACAAGAATCTGAAAATGATCCTTATTTTCCACGATAATGTGTAAATCAAACATCTTTGGCAACAAATCAAGCAATCGGCAAATTGAGCTGATCAGCAGTCTCCCATCTATCACACAATCAGAATCTGACATCTCTGACTTCCACCTTTTCAGTCTAATGAAGGACAGTCTTTGAGGACAATTATATCAAACACAGATGAGGAGAAAATGGTGGTTATGAACAAGTGGGTACAATAGTACACACCTGTATTTTTTCAAACATGTTTCAAGAGTCAGGCTAAAAAAAGGCAAAAATATTCTACCTATTTTATGTTAAAACTGGCCAGATCTAGGCTTTCACACCACCCCTACAATGTCCTAAAAATAAATGATCACATCATCAAGATCTACAAGATAATGCATGACTAATTCAAAACCATATGAAGAAGCAAGCATTACATTTGACTGAGTAATCTGAATGCTAAATTTAACATTTAAACCAGCCATATCTACCTGTTTTGTAAAACTTGCTAGATGTATCTCTCACACCAATCTTACAGTGTCATTTTAAAATCACATCTTCAAAATCTTGAAGTTATAAATAAGATAATGCATGATAAATTCAGAACAATGTGAGCATTACATTTGACAGAGTAATCTGAATGCTATAGGGTTAGAGTAAGTCTTTGTGTTGGGGATCGTAGATTCCACACTATTAGCCTCATTTTGAGATCGGCTGATCTCTATGTAATGATCATTCTGTTTGTTTATAGCTCTCTGTATTTTTAAGTTTTTATGGATCTTTGGTAATCCATGGCAGTCACTTTCCTTAACTCTTTAGCATTTGAGATTACTCTCCCAAATGTAAAGCTTTATTTATTCTCATTGTTCTGAATAATTATGCATTAATTATCTTGTAGCTTTGAGATTTTGATCATGTGACTTTTCTTTCGAATGACATTGTAGAATAGGTGTGAGAGGCTGGGTTGATTGAACATAAAACAGGTAGAATATTCAGTTGGTTATGGCCAGTTTAAATGCTAAAGGTTAATTTTGTAATTGTACAGGATCTGAATATTGATCGATTAGTGATTTTATTTTGTCCATGGTTGTTTTATTGAGATTTCTTGATTCTTCCTATTAATTTCTATCTGTTAATTGTTCTAATATTTTATTGTAGCAGAAGTTTTTATCTACAATAATAAACTGACTTGTCATTTTTCAAAGTATGCAGAGCTTTCTTTTCTTTTCAAAGGCTTTATGTAAATTTACAGTGTTAATATGAAATTTTGATATTGTGTTGTTATATGTACCCAAATGTTCATCTTTTCTACATAGAGTGAAAAGTTGGATATAGTCCCAACAATGGAATCATTATCTTCATTTGTATTGTTAAAACAATTCTCTGAAATGAAGGCATTGGTTAAAGTTTTGAATATATGCTTTCATTTTGGTTTTATCTGAGATTGATGTAGGGGTAAATTTGAATCCCTACAATAATAATTTCATTTCAATAAATCTATGATTTCCAAGCCAATAATTTTCCTTGGATTTCTTTAGTTTCTTTGATTCATCAGGTCTGGTATCTGATTGAAGTTCTCTCTAAAACTATTGTCAGTATTATGTCCTCTTCTGTAACTATTTGTAGGTTTCTGTGTTTATTATTTATGTTGTGTCTTCTACTTTGTTCACCTGTCCTTCTGCCTCTTCTATACACTTTAATCCATCTATGGTTTTCCTTCAGTTCTGTTGGTTGCAGATTGTTTTCCATATCTTTTGAGTTTGTAGTGTATACGTTCCAGATTGTGTTTAAGGTGTTCTTGAGGTTGTTTCCACAAATGTTTTAGAATGTTTGATAGACTGACTTCATTCTCTACGTCTTCTGTAACATGTTTTTCTTTGATTTACTTTTGTTTTGCATTGTGATTTAGTTACTCATTATAGTCTTTTCTGTAGTTACGCCACAATTTTGTAGATTATCTTCATGTTTCATGTTTTGTTCTAATTGTTGGAGTTTTTCCTGAATTCAACCATTATTTTGACTAGAGATTTTGGCCAGAACAGGTTTCCATTGTTTTAAATGTTTCTTCATATACTTTTGATGTTTGTAAAAGAGAAATTTCTGTATTGATGGCAGCATAATGTAAATTTTGCATGTGAGCGTTGAAAGTCCGGTGGCACGTTAAAATCAGCCAGCACACACTGTAAATGTGGTTGGCAGTAGGAAGGGCATCCAGCTGTAGAAACCAAGCCAAACCAGACTGGAACA
>JAOPUL010000839.1:36799136-36817426 GCA_027564515.1 Octopus rubescens | reverse complement strand
ACACACACACACAAACCCACCACACTGAACACACACACTTACAAAACACTGACACTTACACAGATACGCCATAGCTAAATATATTCCCTTGAGTTTTATCTCAGCCACAATATCTTCTAGTTATATCAATATCTAGTTATACCAAAACAAGAAACATCTGATTACTTGTGTCTCTAATACAAAATGCATCTCTTTTTGTGTGTGACTATGACTGAGTAGTTAAGAAGTTCACTTTGCAATTTTGTGAATCTGGATTCACTCACTGTTGGCTCATTCACCAGTGTTTTCTACAATTAGCTTTAGATTGAAATAAGTGCCCTGAGTAAAATTAAGTAGACAGAAACTGTATAGAAGCCTTTAGGATGGACTATATCTGTGAGTTAAGTGCCATGTTAATTCTGTGGAATCACAATGAGTATGATAAAAAAAAAAAACCTATGTGAGATCCTTCATATAAACACATGCATACATGTACACAAGTGTGTAGAAGACAAAAAATATAATAAAGGAAACAATTTTAATACTTTTTTGTAAAAATTTGGATTAAAATGCTTCATAACTACTAAAAAAAAGTTTATTTTGGAATCATTACCCTTTATGGAAATTATTCCATGTTTAATCAATTCCCTTCAAGGAATACTGAACAATTAGGATTTTGTTTTACATGAATAACAATAGAGGCTACAGGTATTTTTGTCTTCTTTTGAAGTTTAATACTTATGAAGTTCTAATTATCACAACACAGAAATTCATATATATAAATCATCATCATCATCATCATCCTTTAACGTCCGCTTTCCATGCAAGCATGGGTTGGACTATATATATATACATATACGTGTGTGTATTATTCATTTTCTGTCCTTTCTTAGGCTGGTATGAGATGGATAGATCTACATCCAAAATGCAGTTGACACTGATGTTTCTGACTACATCAATTTCAGCATATACCCAAATGTGTATGTATATTATGGAAAAGTTGAGCTTTTTTTAAAACATGTATGGATTAAATTTTTACTTTTGGGAGAATTTGAATAAATAATCACTAATGACAGATCAGGAGATTGATGAGTGATTAAACTTCTAAGGAAAACATACAAGCTCTGGAAATTTTATACATAAATTTGTTAATGTATTAATACTGGAAATGAAGGAAGACAAATTTTTGGAAGCATTTTGTCCAATTACACACTATTTAAAAATAGAAGTGGCAGTTATATCCCATTCTTTTGTTGTAAGTTTGCAACAACGTTTTTTTTTTATGTTTTCCCATTGTAAACATACCAATAAAATAATGATTTCTTTCCCACTTTCTTCAAAAACTCTTGAGAGAATCTGAACCTTGGTACTCCATGCTAATGCCATTCATTAATCATAGTATTCCTAATGCTTACAGCAGTGTAACACACGTTATACTTAATTAACAGTCAGGTAGATAGGACCATTAAAAGTTAAGCGTCTTTGACAATACAGTGCCAGTAACCAAATATGGACCAAATGTGGTTCTCTAAAATATAATGGGGGTTGGGGTGAAGAAAAGGAATGTAATGATGATAAAATTGAGTGTTTTTAGAATATTGTAATACTGAAAGGTCATAAGAAAATGGAAGATAACAACAAAAAGTTTTGTTAATACTGAACTGAGTAAATACAGGTGATTAGTAATACACAAATGAGTGATTAATGAGTAAATCACCAGGTTTTTGAACCAATGAAGAACTCATTTTTAAGTAAATTCAAAGTGGTAGAAGACTAGAAAAGTAAGTAAGTATTCCAGGCCTGTTAAAACTATACTGTAATACAATGTGGCCAATCAAGAGTTGCACAAGTTAACTCAACCATTTCTGCTAGCTGTGTGTTCTTTATTCGGTAGAGAAGCAAAATTCAAATCAACTTCGTTTTTTGTTTTTTTTATCTTTAACTGAATATTCAACACCAAAACAGGAGTTATTAAACTATACATTACAGATACCATCCATCTAGGTTTAATCTCTGCCTTTTGCAGTAACCTCTCACAGGTATGGAGCGGTGCTAGGCCAACAGAAAACGTGTTTGTATGAACATATGATGAATTAAAGCTTTATTGAACTAAGTTTACCAAATATTGGTATCTCTAAGCCATGCATACAAATAGAATGCTACATTTATTTTTTTAATTATAGAGAGAGAATAGGTGCAAAGTTAAGGTCAACAGTTGAAACCTTGTCACATTCATCCTTATTTTAGTTTATTTGATAATTTCCAGTTTATGGCGGAGTGCAGCAACTCTCAAAATTTACAAATACTATCCTAAGAACAAATAAACATTGATATAAAATTATTCAAATGTTCTAAATTCCATCCCTAAATGTAAACAAATATGAAATATCATGACTGGGAAATAAACATTATTTTAGAAATGAAGAATACAGATTTTCCACTTTTAAATTTGGTTTGTAGAGTCTCTGTGGTAACTAATTGAGAGTTTGACAAAACAAAAGGAATATCATTCTAAAACTGTATCAGATAAAAAAAAATCAACAAAGCCAAATATTAAAAATTATGTTAAAACCTCTTTGGTTGGTAACTTGATCTATTCCTAGCCTAGTGATTCTGTATAATGTAAATTTTTTCTTATACATAGTAAAAGCAAAAAAATCACCAGTTAGTCATAGTGTCAATGTTTTTATGTTAAAGAGTAAAAATATATGAAAGTTCAAGTTTCTGATGTTTAAAGCTTAGCAAAGAAGTGTATAAATTAAAGTTCATAAATAGTAATAAAAAAAAGTAGATGTAAGGTTTGTAATGATATTCCCAAAGATTGTGTAGTTAATTATTAGGATAAAGGTAATCATTAAATTCAATTTTAATTTGTTAAAGATGATTCCATTGAATTTGAAAAACAACATAAAACAAAAAGAAAATGTATTTTTCAGTTGTTTTTTAAAAAAGAATTTTCCTACACAAATATGATACAGTATCTAACACAACTTATTCATATAATAGTCAAAAATATTGAATGTCTGTAAACTTTCCACCATCATCACTCCATACTTGTAGTAATATTACTGATACAGCTACATATTAAATGAGCTTTTTTTTACTTCTTTTTTAAAAAGTTTAATATATTGAGAAATGAGATCACTTTTTATAAAATGTTAACCATAAACATTAAATAAATGGTAAATGGGAGAATTATAGACAATAATCATAATACAGATAACAATAACAGAGGATTACGCCCTATAATATTTGAATTAAATTTTAAAAAGGTACAAAAGTGTACCAAAAAATGTCTAGGTTAACTGAATACTGATAAATACACAAAGAAATATTTGTGGAAGAGGGTAAATGAGCAAGTGATGTTCATGCCATTTTCAAGGTCATTAGTGACATATTTGAAATGGTTACAACTGATATTTGTAACTAAGTCACTTATTCCTAATCTATAATGCTTTGATCTTGTTGAAATGACAACATGATTTAGGGGTTATGAGAACTGGGTTGGAGTTAAAAAAAAAAATTTAATGAAAAACGTATAAAAAAAAAAAAATTGCCTGAGTCCCAGTAGTGGAGACAAATACACAAGTAATGAAAATGTGGTTCTTTTTGTTTTATGTACATATAAAATCATGAAAAAGAAATGGAATGGGAAAAATAATAGGATGTAGAAAATATTTAGAAAAGAGTGTGAATGAATGCTGCAGTTAAAAGAATGTGAGGAAAAAGTCTTTGTAGAACCACTAGGGTGGTTAGTTTTGGTTTTAGTAGATATAAGGGAAGATCCGATACTTAACAGCATTGCAGTAACGGTCCCAGCTAATGCCATGCTTTTTCTTACAGAGGGCATAATCTCTGCGCTCCCGTAAAATGAGGAAGATTATACAAAAGATGGGATAGAAATAAGGCACGATACTTCCAAATCCTAAAGAAAGAAAAAAATAAATAAATATAACAAATGCAGTAAATGACAATCAATAAATGAAAAGAAATTTTTTTTATTGGTGATCTTAATTGATAACTGAAATTCTAAAAGGCAGTGGAATGGTAAAAACAGAGACTTTTAATTATTAGGTCAAGGAAATTGACACTGCCTTTCATCTTTCAAATCAATAAAATAAATGCCAAGCACTCAATTTAATTAATATTCAATCTGATTAATCATTACATAAATACAGATCAACAAAATAAGATAATATTTTGTATCTATATAACACAAATGTAAAACAGTGAGAGGATTAAAGTTATTAATGATGGGCATTCACAAATGACATTATGAATCTTAAGAACCTGACTGCATATATATATATGTACACCATCATCATTTTTTATTACTTTTTTTTTCCATACTGGCATGGGTTGGATAAGATTTATTTAGATAGTATCTTACAGCTGAATGTTTTTCCAACCCTAACTTGTTTTTCAAGTTAGGTATTTTTCCCACTAGTTTTCACACATTGCAACTGAAGAGCTAAAAGACATACTGTTGACAGGAGATGTCAACAAACATGCATACACATGTACATGAAGGGCTTCTGACAGTTTCCAACTAAAGAATTTTACTCACAAGGTACCAGACAACCTGAAGCTATAGAAGACACTTGGCCAAGGTGCCAAGTGAACTTCTATAACAACAGAATCCTGCCTCCCCTTATTGTGTGTATGTGTGTGTTTGTATGAAAGATTTTCTAAAATACATAACCACATAAATAATACTTTAAGAAGATTGAAAGGAAAGTTACTTTTAATCAATGAAATGAAAGCCTCTTTTACATATTTCAGTGAGGAGTTACTTTTGCAGTATGAAGCTTGTTTAGTCTTAATACTAGTAAATGTGTGTGGATTAGGGTGGGTCCTCAAGAAAATTAGAAAATGTCTTAACAGAATCAATTTGTGACCAAATGTGTTGATAAGAAACTGATTCAAAACAAGGAAAAAATAAAGAGATATTTGTAGTTATGTCTACCAAAAGCTGTTGTTGAACAGACATCATTTTTAACCAAAACAGTTCTCTGGCTCTATTGATATACCCTGAGAAAAAAGGGCAGATAGAGCCCACTTGAACCCAAGATGCTATTTGTATTTATTTCACTGACATTCTCAAGGGCTACCCCTGAAATAGATAAAGGTTTAGGGTGAATTTGGCAAGTGGGACTTATACTTGACCTGTGAGTCCTGAATAGCTCACTGAATGTTCAGTTTTGTAGGGCAACATGTAACTAATACAGAATCACTAACCCTAATCCTTGCCTATCATTAATAGAAACATAATAAGAGTAATAATGATGGTTGATGTTGATCTTTTTATTTTTGCAAAATCATTTAAGTGGCCATGAATATCAACACGAACATTAGATATAAAAGCAGTTTATTTTTTTTTATAAGTTTGATTAAAGAGTATATAACTTACCACACGTAAGAGACCAGGCAACAGACATGATGATATCACCCAAGTAGTTTGGTTTGCGACACAGTTTCCACCAACCTGATACAAGAAGGCGTTTACCACTTATTGATGGTATACTCTCAAGATCTGCAATGAGTAAAAAAATTGCTTACAACATATACTACTTATTATTTGACAGTTATAAAAACTACGTTTTAGTTAATATTATTTGTTTGGTTAACAGTAACTTACTTCCTGTTTCCAACAGTACTTGTTCAGATAATGAAATCTCTTTATAATGTAATTGGTCTACATAAAAAAGCTTTTCTTTTTATTCACATTTTTTTTTTTTTGAAGAAATCAAATAGGAATACATTTCTCACATAATATTTTATTCTTTAGAGAAGAAAAAAATTATGCTTACGGGCCATACTGAGTTGGAATGGATCTTTTCTAAATTCATACTTCTGAGAGATTGATCCACGGTAAATGACATAACCAACAACTAAAACAGAAATGGGAAAATAAAGTAATGGAAAAAGAAAAAGAAAAAATTGTCTATGAATTTTATCCTTAAATTTTTGGAGATGTTTTACCTCTGAAAAACATCTTTGGACAATTCCATGAAAATGAGAAATTATAATATTTAAGAATTTTGATAGGAGAGGAATTCCATTCTAAATAAAAGTTTACTGGTTTTAAGAAACCACATTTTTTTTTTTTAACTAGCCAGTTGAATTAAATGTCAGCTTTATAGCTAGAAGGACTGGGACAGGTACTAAATCTGCCTGCTCCTACAGAGAACAAGTCTAACTGTAGTTAGCAGCTGGGGGAGAGTTACACTGCCAAGATTGAATTCATTCACACAAACTATAATGATCTTTAAGAATCAACTGAAAAAAATCGACAGAACTCCAATACAATAAACAATTCATAGAGAGGTATTTTTAAAAAATGTTACACATTGGTAAGGGAAAGTCAGTACAAAAATCTAAAATATGTACTGTACATCATTAACATAGAGAAGAATTATATCATGAAGACTAGGATTCTTCACCAAGGCCTGAAAATACTGAATAGTTCCTGATTCTTAACGAAACAACTGTACCCCACATATACGGGGAAAATTTTGGGAGAGGATGTAGTTGACTTGTCAAAGCCAAAGTAATAAAAAACTAAGTTGATCCTGGCAATGTGTGAACTCAGAACAAAAGAATGTAACTAAGTACAATGCATTTTTCCTGGCTGTTCTACTGATTCTGCCTATTACCAGCCTACTACTACTAATAACAACGGTTTCAAATTTTGGCACAAGGCCAGCAAGTTCGAGGAGGGGGTAAGTCAATTAGATCAACCCTTGTGTTCAACTGGTACTTATTTTATCGACCCTGAAAGGAAGAAAGGCAAAGTCGATCTTGATGACATTTGAACTCAGAATGTAAAGACGAATGAAATGCCGCTAAGCATTTTGCACGGTGCACTAACGATTCTGCCAGCATCCATTCTTAGCCAATTTGTTTGTGGTTGGAAGTATCCTGTAAACTTCTAGATGAGATCCACATAGACCCTCTTTTGGAAGAGTTGAACTCAGCACTGCAAAATAACAAAACACTTAAGCTTCAATATGTAAGAATCTTCCCACTCTGCAGTACCTTCTGAAATTTTGATGGATTTATCCATTTGAGAGTTATAGTCTCCATTGTAATGCCAGAATTTGAGTAGCTTTCTCCTTAACTGTTAGCCTAATATTGTACCATGCTCGTAGATTGTTCTCAATAACCTAATTAACCCCAGAAGATAAAATACTAAAAATAGACAACCAATTATGTTACAACTTTGTTGTCAAGTGTGTTTATGACTCATTAGTAATGACGTCCCTCATAGCTGTTGTTTACTTTTATTTTTAATCGGAAAAAAAAAAGTGATGAACCCGGTACTTCGTCTGGTAAACAAGCAAGGCCTAGACTCTTTACAGTCGAGGAATTATTGATGATATTTATTCTTCAGACAAAGAGTTCACTCTTACACAAACAATGAGAGTGATTTGGACAATCAAATTGCTGAAAGTGATGAGGACAGTAGTGATTTGGTTGAACAAATATGGTAGTTAAGAGATAGGCTTATTATTGTTATTCTCCTGAATTTTTTTTTTTAATGATTCTGTCCATTAGTTTGCCTGCAATGAACAAATATGGTAGTTGGGAGATAAACCTAATTCATTGGTTATTCTCCTGATTTTTTTTTCTTGTGATCTGTCCATAACTATTTATTTTTATGCTCAGGAGCCCAGATGGAGGGTAAGAGTTAAAAATCCCATAATTTTTACATTAATGTGCAATGAGTTGTACTGTAGTAGTAGAAGATTCAAGTGAGGAGTGAAGATCTAATGTTTTGAGCCATTTCAGACAACGGTTTGAACCGTTAGAACCTACTGAACTTTCCTCTCAACTAGTTATTGCAGACACAGACCATTACCAGTTTCCTCATAGTTTGGACTTTCCCCTTACTTAACGCACACTTTTTCATGCTTTTATGGGTCAGATGGAGTTTATTGAGGCAGAATTGCTATGGCCAGATATCCTTCTTGCTGCCAACCCTTAGTTGCTTTCAAGCAAGGTCATATTTTTCCATGGCTGGACATTCCTTTGCAAAATGTTAGAAATGAATTCATTCACAACAATTACGGGATGTCAAGTCAAGGAGACACAAACATACACACATGCATATACAATGAACTTTCAGTTTCCATCTACAAAACCCACTCACAAGGCTATGGCCATCCCAGAACTATAGCAGAAGATACGGTGGGACTGAACCCATATGCTTGGGACGCTAACCATTTAACCACACAGCCATGCCTGACATCATAATATATTTCAACACACACAAACTCATACATAAGGCTATTAGTTAATTTCTTTAGTTCATATATATATATATAGGTTTGACAACGCTTGGACATCTACTTCGTTAACGTTTGCCAATCTAATTATCTCCCTTGTGGAGGTGTGTGTATCTGTTTGTCATCCACCACGGCTTGCTGGTTTGTTTACGTCCTCATAACCTAGCAGTTTGGCAGAGAGACTTGACAGAATAAATTTCAGGCTTTAAAAAACAAATTAAGTAGTAGAGTCAATTCTTTTGAGCTAAAAAATCGAAGTAGTGATCCAGCATGATTGCAGTTCAATAACTGTAACAAGTGAAACTATTATATATAGGTGCAGGCATAGCTGTGTGGTTAAGATGCTTGCTTCCTAACCATGTGTCTCAGGTTCAGTTTCATTGTGCAGTAGTTTGTGCAAACATCTTCCACTATAGCTGTGGGTCAACCAAAACCTTATGTGTGCATTTAGTAGATAGAAATGTATATACATATGCGTATGTTTATGTGTACCCTTGTCTAGACATCATGTGTTGGCTGTAAATGAGCATCTCCATCATACAAGTGATGTTCATTTCCAGTGAATAACATGTCTGGCAATGGGGAAATAGTACCTTGTTTGGAAACAAGTGGAGGTTGACAACAGGAAGGGCATTCAGCCATAGAAAAGCTGTCTCAACTAATTCCCTCTGACCTATACAAACATGGAAATGGGGATGATAAATGATGATGATTATATATGTGTGTATACACACACATATATATAGAAAGAAAGAGAGACAGACAGAAAGTCTGTTGCATTTTTACATCCATTTTGCCATGATAACAGGGGTTAGACAAATGTTGTAGTGAGGCTATATGGTTTTACAACCAGATGCCCTTCTTGCCATTAACCCATACCTGTATTTCAAGTAAGGAATCTCTTACTCCAAATATATTAGAAAGAAGCGCAAATTTTAACATTCAGACTCATTTGTGTACAAATATGTGCATGCGTACCCACCCCCCATCCACACACACACACACACACTTAGTCTTATTTTAGTTTCCATCTGTCAAATTCACTCACAAGGCTTTTATCAACACGGAATAAATTGTACAAAACACTTGCCCAAGGTGCATTGCAATGGGACAGAAGCTGAAACCATGTGGTTGCGAAGTGAACTTCTTAATTGCACAGGCATACTGCTGTATATATATATATATATATATGAGAGCGATATAGTTTGCTTGAAGCATTGATATATGTGTATGAGAGTGAGAAAATTATATATATATACAGACACACACACATACATATTCAATCTGGATAACTTGAACATTCAGACAAACTATTAAAATAGTACTTCATACTTACAATTTAACACTGCAATAAGAGCCAATATGTAATAGGGAAGCAGTACTTTCTGTCGCACCAAGTAAAGTCCTTGAATACAGTAGACATAAGGCATCCATACCATATTGCCAAAGATTACCATGAAACCAAAGCCATCATGAAGAATATCCATACTGACCAAAAGTGTTTCCTAAAAATATGAACATCATAGGAACCAATATAAATAACATAAACAAAAATTAACAATCGACGAGAAACTAAATATGAATAAACATAAGCATAATTAAAAAAGAAAATTTGATATTTTTCTTTGGCACACACAAAAATAGGGTTAGAGGGTTGACACAATGGAATGATGGAAGGGAAAGCAATAAGAAAAGATTTACATGAAGATAATACAGTCAGTCGGTTCAGGTGGGGGGTCAGACTGTCATAGTCACAAAAGGAGAACACAGATATTGATAGAAAGTAAATGGCTGAGAAGGATTAGTGTAGAGGATCATCTGCTGAAGCCAATTTTGAATGTCATACATAGTTTCCTCAAGATCAATTAATTACTGGTAGTGAATATGCTGGAGCAGAAGATGACTGGGTATATAAAATTCACTACTGTTCTGTTAAAGAATATCAGAATAAATAAAGCAAAAGGATAATAATTCATATTCTATTCCTGGTTTTCCAAATTACTTCTTTCCAAGGGTTTTTTTGTTCTTCTTTTTAAGACCAAATTTTATTATATATACTATCATGTCTGGTACTTATTGCATTTTATTTTTTTAGTTAGAGTGAAGACGAGAGAAAGTATGTACAGCTTTTTCAGACCCACTTAACCCTTTTGTTGCCATATTTCTGTTGGAAAACACAATTAATTTTGAAAATAATGAAGAATTTAGTAAAATAATTTTGTCATTATTAAGCTGGTATTTAGAGCATAAATTAACATTGAATTTTGATGGAAAGTTTTAACTGAGATCACTTTAAAGCAAGAGGCTTATATCATAAAACCAAGGGCAATCCCAGATGGTTTGGTATCAAAAGGGTTAAACTGGATAAGAGAAAATTAGCCTGGCTATGAATATTATCACCAGAATTCAAGGGGATTAGGTAGTCTGTATTTGCAAGTGTAGAGTAATAAATGTTAAAGAGGCAATGAAGAGTGGTAATAATCTAATGTTTGAGGTACAGCCTTGCATCAGGAGTTGCTTTTACATAGGTTAACGTGGTTAATGTTTAGTTTCAATCCTACAAAGTTGGTGGTTGAAAGAGAAATCGTACACAGACATGCAACTCTAGGGAATAAAGTTTGGGCAAAGTGTTTAGTATAGGGCCAAAGGGTAAGAAAACCAAATAATAGCCAAGGAGGTAAGAAATTTATATAAGGATGGGAGAGTCAGCGAGTTCAGAAAAGCATATTGTAAAAGTAGAAGAGACCAGGAGAACACAAATTAAGAGTGACTAGATGGTTGAAGAGAGTTAGTGAGTGAAGGATTGTTAACCACATAGATGGCTTTTAACATTTGAATCAAATTGTATGTGTGTGTACCTGGTTAAGTTTATGGCATGTTGAACTACCAGCCAAAAAGTTAGCTGTTCATATCTATAACTGGTACTATAATGTGTTATCAAGACACTCAATTCTTAATGGTCCAATAATCCACTTAGCTGTAAATAAGTACTACACAATATAGTAAAAATAATTCCACCCTTGCAAAAACGGGTTTAATATTGAGACATAAGAAATCAATAAAAAAACAAAACTTACCTCAAACCAGAGCACATCAGCAATGTAAACAACTTGGAAGATTGTAACAATTGCAATGGAGGGAGAAATTCCGCCATCATCTTGGCTAGCTTTCAGAACAAGACACATATCCATCATCAGCCAGGTGAGAAAACTCATTCGGAAATTTAAAAATTTCATATCCAAAGAACCAATACGAGGATTCAATTCATGTCCCATAAAGAAATCATAAATGACATTACCTAGAATATAAGGAAATCATGTATAGTGTTACCACATTAACATCACCACTACCAGCAGCTTAGTTTCAATATGCTACACAGAATATATATGAAAGCCAGTTTAACCACGTGGTCTACAGTGTTACTAGAATATATTAGCAATGTTACATCATTAGTAATAACATTGTAAAACTGATATGTATTTCATAGATGGCAATGCTAAATTCAACACCGCAGCATGGATTATAAAGTGGAGAAAATGGGTTCCTCCTAGCTGATCTGCCTAAATACACATGAAAATGTTTTCATATAGTGGGACTACAATACAACAATATACATCATTGTTGTTATGTGTTCATTAGTGTGGTTCTTCCATTGTTGATCATAAAATCTATATACACACACAAAGACAATAGTATAATTGTAAAAAAAAATCATACTGAAAACAAAGTTGATGTTTAAAATTGTTAAGAAAGAAAAAAAATTGGATGGCTTCACTATAATTTCCACTTGATTTATTTGTCACTGTATTCCATCAGTGGGGCACCTTATCAAATCAATAATAATAGTTACATTTTTTTTTCATTGAATTTTTAACACCTAAAAATCTGGAATACATCACTGTTAATTACTTGGAACTATAAGTATGTGTCTGTGTGTATCATGATGGCACCTCCGATGTGGATAAACAGTAAAATGGATAAACAGTAAAATAAGCAAGATTGTCAAATTCTGAGTGGGTCATAGAGGAGTTACAATGTTAAGTTAAGTTGTTATAAATAAATAATTGAGGAACATGCCTTAAAAAAGTAATTTGAGGTATTTACCAGTATTGCCAGAAGGTGCAAGTGCTGTTGGTAATGCATATCTGGACTTGATGTAGAATGCAATGCTCAGAATAAAAGCTAGAATTGCTGATGTAATGACTATTGAAAATAATTTGTCATACACAAAAGTGATGGGTAGCTCTAAGTAAACAGCAAGTCCAAACATAGCAAGGACAACTATCAATGCAAAGAAACCTGAAAAAGAAAAAAAAAAAAGATGAAGTATGTACTTGTGAAATATTTTGATAGTACACATAGCAAAATGGTTTGGGTGAACTGATAACTATTAATTTGCAACAGATTCTTCTTATTCCAAGAGACACCATCCAAGTATAAATTAAAATTAGAAAAAAGAACTTTTTTTTTTTTTACCCAAGATTAAAATAAGCCTTTAAGAGGAATTAACTTATCAGAGAATGGAAGAGAAATTAGTGAAGTAATTGTATAGTGCCACATAAAAAGCACTCATGCCAGTGCTATGTAAGGGTGCTTGTGCCGGTGGCACGTTATAAGCACCCAGCACACACTGTAAAGTGGTTGGCATTAAGAGGGGCTTCCAGCCAAATCAGACTGGAACCTGATGCAGCTCTCTGGCTTGCCAGCTCTGGCTAAACCGTCCAACCCATGCCAGCATGGAAAACAGATGTTAAAGGATGATGATGATAGCTGAATGCACATTACCAGTTATGTTGTGCTCTCTTAACACTTCCGTTTCATTTATAAACTTTTAAAAATCTGATGCATTAGAATAATAAATGTAATTAACAATATCACCATCATTATTCTACTTTGCCATGCAGATATGGGTTGGATGGCTCATCAAGAACACGTCAGTTCTTATTATTGTTTTTGTCCTCATATATGGCTTGCGAATCGGAATTGTGTTTCACTCACATGTTCCAGCTTTTGCATGTTTTTTTTTGGTTCGATCTCCTTCCTATTGTTAAACTATATGGCATTGGGCTGAGATATTTTATCTCATGACAGATGGAGGGCATTAGCTGATGCATGAAGAGGTGGTGATGGGAGGTGACATGGTATGAGCTGAAGTGGGAGAGAACAGGAAACTATTCCACTATATTTTCCTTTGAATCATGCCTCAATCTTTCAACATGTCTAAAAATGTAGCATTGCATATCAAAATACTTTAATTTGTGAAAAAAGAACATCCACTATCTTAGAATGGGGTGGAGTGATATGACACTGTTTTACTGTATAGACAAGAATCAAGTCCAGCAGACATAAGTTCATTCATAGAACAGCAGTTGAGATTTTATATAAATAAAGACATAGGGCAACTTGAGCAAGTGTCTTTCCCTATAGTCCCAAGCAAACCAAATCCTTATGAGTGGATTTGGTATATAGAAACTGAATGAATCTCATGTGTGTGCGTGAATGCTTGTGTTTCCTTGTCTTGACTTATAAACAATAGAGTGACAAAAAAGAATTATAATGGTGTCTCCTAGATACAAAGTGAAATATAAATCTATCTGTTGCCTGACGTACTATAACAGTGAACTTGGTTGCCATGTCAACAAGAAATCTATCTATCTATCTATACATATATATATATATAATTCAATTTGAGCAGAGGACACATCTGTATATTTACTTTTTGAATTGTAATTGTTTACACAATGCATAGAAATTTTCAAAAGTAGTGAAAAGATTTTAATTATGTACGAAAATGATATAAAATATATCGGTGAGGCATTGACAAAATTTGAATTCAATTATTGAATATTAACTAAAACTATGTGGTCAGATGTATATCAACAATAAAATGTCCTTAAGTTATCTTCAATTTATGTTATAGAAATTCCCACAATATTTTAGCTTCCCCCATCCCAACACAAGGTTTTATTCAACTCTTCATAATCTGGTATGTGGAAATAAAACACTGAGAGAAATAATTCAATTTCATATATTATATAAATATGTATATAAGTACAAGTGTGGCCAAGTGGTTAAGAAGCTTCAGTCGCACTGCATGGTACCTTGGACAGGTGCCTTCTACAATAGCTTTGGGCTGACCTTGTAAATAAATTTGGTAGATGGAAACTGATAAAAGTTTGTTGTATGTGTGTATTCTTGATATCACGTGATAGTTGTAAATGAATATCACTGTCATACAAGCAGTGTTGTTTGTCTCCAAACATTATATCTCCAAATATTACCTTGCTTGAAAACAGTTGAGGTTTGGCGACAGGAAGAGTATCCAGCCATAGAAAATCTAGCTCAATGAATTCTATGTGACCCATGGAAAACTGAATGTTAAAACGATGACGATGATATAATACATTTAGCCTCATCGAACGATTTTTAAAGGTTAAGAACTACTTTGATTAAGGAGAAGACAGAGATTCACAATTGTAATTCACAAGAAATTTTCATCAGTTAAAGAATAAGTCTTGTTTAGGTTTAGAGTTATTGTTTAGTACATATAAAACAAGAACAATAATAGAAATCATGACAGAATTTGTCAATGATAAAATTTTCTATATGTAATTATAACATGAGATTCAATCATGTTTAATTAGAAATGAAGTCCTCATCCTCTAGCTACTGACCACATATACTCTTTTTTAACCTTCACCATTTTATTTTAAAGGTGGAAATTTTGCATCGAAGAAGGAAAGGAGGTCTCAGATGGCTTCAAAAGGCTTACACTAAACTGTTTAAGCCTGAAATAGTCAATATGTAATGGGACTGATGCATTTGAATCAAGCTTCGCTTCAGACAACCAAGATGGGATGAAAAACCAGTTATCATGGACATATTACAGCTAATAGTGTTCTAACTTACCATTACAGCGATATGTCAGACGACTACCAGTTGCTAACGGTTGTCCTGTAACTTTTCTTCCAATTGGAATGATTGCTAATACTGACTGAAGCAGGAACCAACCAACAACAATACTGGCAGAGTATGGGTCGAAGTAATATTTCCAGTTCTTTGGTATTTTGGGTAGACTTGTGATACTGCACTGATACTAAAATTTCATAAGAGAACAGACTATAAATAAGTAATGTCAATAGAAAGTGGACAACAAATATGGGAAATAACAGTAAAAAACATATCCTGAACAAAACTGGTATAAATGATACAAAAGTTAGACCAGATACTTTCTTTTAAGAAGTTTACTGCTGCATGATTCTGAAATCAAATCTCACAATAGTTAAATATTTTCAATGGCTTTGAATAACAGGTGATCACAAATTTTAGAGAAGTGAGAAGAATGAGAGAGAGAGAGAGAGAGAGGAGAGAGAGAGGAGAGAGAGAGAGAGAGATTCTTTGCAGTTGTTTAATCTGTAAGAAATAGCAGTCAAATCTCCCTTAAATCACATCATACTGTTTTATGAAATGAAGGAGACATGCATCCAGGATAATATAGTCCTAGACACACTAGGTCTGAAAACAGACAAGATCATTATATCTTGAAAGTCTTTGAATGATATGTCTGCTTAATTAGAGGTGACCTGGAGTTAAACAACAACAATAAATTGCTGGTGAAGGTTAACTGTTCTTATCGAAGTAATTCAACTGAATTACAAGATGATCAAAGTTTGCTAGATTATAGCAAGCACTTGCATGCTTTTCCATTGGAAATATCACATACACACCCTTTAGAACAGAATAACAGTCTTGGATGGTGCATCTCATTTGCAGCTTGTAATAAAAGAGATATTTTCATCAGCAGTTTTTTCTTGGTGGCATGGTAAACAAATTTGCAAAATAGCAGTCAACCCCTATGTCTCAGCCCTGAATGCTCACAAGACTAATGCCTTCCTTGTTGATTGTTAAAATATTTTGGCATTTATATTTATATAAAGAAAAATATATTGGTATGGAATTGATCTAACCTATAAAAACACTGATGCCAACACAAGGAAACTGTTTTTTAAAAAACGTTTCTCATTAATTTTCCCTTTCTAGTATGAATGCATTCAGTGCTTACAACCACCTCTCCTTCCCAACATTAGCCACCCAACTTTAACCCTTTCACTGCCGTATTCGACTTTAGTCAAATTTCCATGTATGCGCCATATTCAATTTTAGTTGACAAAAAAACTTCGTTCCAGTCAAACTAGGTTGTTGATTCTCTATAAATCATAGCAATACATAAAGAGAATAAAGCCTACAAATAACAATTAGGTGATACTATAGAGTGTGCAACTTAAAAATAACGATCGGAACCAATCGGCATAATACGTTGTTGAAAGGGTTAAATTCACTATCAATTTATTTCTTGGAGTATTAATGGAACTATAACAGAGACCAAGTCGTAATTATGCAACGAAGTCAGACACACCAAGAAACAATTTTAAAATGAATTTAATATGTTTTTTTAATGCTACTAAGTGGCGATAATGGTTCTTCAACAACGCAGTTCCTTCTTTTTTTAATTAATATTTATTTTCAATTGGAATTTTCTTTTTAAAAAGTCGCAGTGATTTAACAAAATGAGTTACGATTGTGAATAGTTTAGGAACAATAGTTTGAAAAGAAATATAATTATTTCAAATGTTGGCACAAGGACATCAATTTTATGGTAGGGGTAAGACGATTACATAGACCCTAGTGCTCCACTCGTGTTTATTTTAGTGACTTCGAAAGATTGAAAAGTAAATTCAATCTCGGCAGAATTTGAACTCAGAACGTAAAAATCTGTGGGGGGAAAATGGGACGATAAGCATTTTATGGAACACGCTAACGATGCCTCCAACTAGACGACTTTGAAACAATTACAATTAATAATATAATTAGCAATTTTGTCTTCGCTACATTTTTTTCATGGAAAGTACGGTGCGTTGGAATAAAAGAAGCTTGTCTTTGTTTTGCGAGTTGAAAGATTTCTATTATTCCTGGGTATCATAACAATCTTTATAGATGCTGCAATGGAATTATTTGAGTTCAGTAATGTCAAACAACAAAGCCATTTTGCTATGAACAATAAACGACTCCTAGTTTACAACTAGGTGGACTGAGTCTACGCGGGTTACATAGTAGTAGTAGTAGTAGTAGTAGTAGTAGTAGTAGTAGCTGTTTAGTCTCAGGTCAGCTCCGATTAAGTTGATATATTAATAAAGGCATTCTAACCGTGACCAACTCGCCTTTTATTCAGGTATTGTATAATTCAGATTACGTTATCAAATGCGTCCTTCATTTTTAAAAAATCCTATAGCGCGTTATTTAAGGGATAAAAGGTTGCTATTTCTAGAAGGTCGAGCGATCAGTCTATTGTGACTCTCTAAGCTGTATCTTCTATTCCATGCAGTTTCAAAACTATTAAAGTGCAACTAATTTAGTCTTAATGTATTTAATGAAGTGAGCATAAGATTCATTAAGAATAAGGTACGAGCTCAATCAATTTATATTCTTTTAATGATTTCGGTAACTACGGGAGACAACTCTGAACAAATTTCTTTCTTATTAGCATATTCGGGGAAGCATATACTTCACCATATCTGTCGAAGTAGTGATGAGAGAATCACTAAATAAATCTAGTCTAATATACATGACTACGTGTGCAAGAAATTAGCATATTTAAACAGATTTACCACCGAGTGAAGTTATTCGAAGACGCTGTTTGCATCTTTTATCTTTTGCTTGTTTAAGTCATTGGACGGCGGCCAAGCTAGAGCACCGCCTTGAAGGGTTTTAATCGAACAGTACTTATTTCTGTAAGTCTGGTACTTATTTTATCGTGTTTAGCAAAATCTAATTAAGTGTAATTACGCAGTGAAGAAAAGGAAACACTGATTAACTTCAGCTAGTTTCACACACACACACACACACACACACACACACACACACACACACACACACACACACACTCACTCACGAACACACACACACACACACACACACACACACACACACACACACACACACACACACACACACACACACACACAC
>JAOPUL010000839.1:36785011-36799036 GCA_027564515.1 Octopus rubescens | reverse complement strand
CGGCTTTACGTTCTGAGTTCAAATGCCGTCGGGGTCGACTTTGCCTTTCATCCTTCCGGGGTCGATAAAGTGAGTACAAGTTACGAACTGGGGTCGGTAACATCGACTACTCCCCTCCCCCAAAATTTCGGGCCTTCGTGCCCAGTATCGAAATCAATAATTATCACACCGCACGACACGACAGAACCAAAACTGACACAACAGACAGATACAACATTGACGTAACACACGCCCAAACACACCGCACAACGCCCCAGACACAAATTTGGCATGACACACGCCCGGTCTACTGACACCACACAATGAACCTACTGACCCTAAAGGCAGTATTGCATTGCATTGCATTGGATAATACCTCCCTCGCCCCGCTCCGGATTTTGAACGGATACCGAACATTTTATCGTAGGGTTTCTGATACTTTCTCTGATAATCCCGGATGTGTAACGTGTTATATTATCCCTGATGCATAACCCTTGATGGATAACGTGTCGGGATGTGTGATTTGTATTTATATAATCCCCTATGAATAGTTTTTAGCGAATTGTGTACCTATCGTATAATGTTTTTTTTTCGAAATGTTAGCGAATTGTGTACCTATTGTATAATGTTTTTTCGAACTGTCTGCGCGGTGCATTGAACAACCTATTATATAATAGTTTTCCCGCATAATCCTTGTAATATAATGTCTTGTGTAATCCCCTGACGTATACCCATGTTATATATAAATAATTTTTAGCGAATTGTGTACCTATTGTATAATGTTTTTTGAACAGTCTTCACGGTGCTTTGAACAACGTATTACATAATAGTTTTCCCGCATAATCCTTGTCGTATACTGTGTTGTGTAATCCCCTGACGTGTACCCATTGTTATATAATGTATTGAAATGTCGGCCATGTTCTAATATAGCCCCATAGTTCAACGAATTGCGCGGTGTCGGTCAGCAAGTTATTTCCATGACTTTGCTGATGTGTGGGGTCCGAGAGATAGGCCTATAGTTTTTAGCATCTGCTCTGCTACCTCCTTTCTGAATAGGACATATTATCCCCTACTTCAATTTGCCTGGGAGCTTACCATTTGCAAGGAAGCTCTGAAAACGAAGCTGCAGTGGTTTTTCAATGGCTCGTTTACATGACTTGAGAAGGATTGCTGGGAAACCATCAGGGCCGCAGCTGAGTTTGCGTGTATATCAACTATAGCTAGTATTATATCCTCTTCTTTGATGTTGATATGATCAATTGTTACTGTCTCCCTCTCTACATCTGTAGTGGTAAATAATTCTACAGGTTTGCTGACTTGCATGTGCCGTAAGCGTGGGGTGAAGACACTTTTGAATTATTCATTCAGTGTTTCACTTAACCTCATTGGGTTTCCAGTGAGGGAACCGTCTCTTTGGAGGAGTGGCCTTACCTTCCAACGCACGAAGGCAGTTTCTTTGGTGTACTTAAAAAATGCTTTAGGGTTTGATTTTATATTTTTTATAACCCAGGATTCTTTGTCTGCTCTTTCTTTTTCATGAGAGCATTTCAGATATTTCTCAATCTCAAGCAGTGATCTTTTCAGGTGGGATTTTTCACTGCCATTGAGTTCTCTGTTGAGGCGGTTTGCAATCTTTGTATGCTGTCTCATAAGAACTTTTCTCTCCCTGGGAATCTTATTTTTATATGCAGTGCCCTTTCTCTCTGTGACAAAATTGTTGCATATGGTTTGCATTATGGACATGAATTTTTTGAATTTCATGTCGGTGTCAGATGTAGAGAGACATTGGAGCCAATTTTGTTTGGTGATCTCTTTGTCAATTGATTTTCAGTCCGCCTTGAGGTAGTTCAGACTGGATAGATTTTGGGTGCTTCTCATAGGCTGCATGTCTGTAGGTTCCTTTGGTCCATACATGGTCAGTTTTATCATGTTTTGATCTGAGACTAGCGTTGGTGTCACTTTCACATTATGGATGAGATCAATATTGTTTGAGATCAAGTATATTGTTTGCCCTAGTTGGTTTGAGTATTACTTACTCCATGTATAACTTGTTGGTGAGGTTGAGCAGGGATTCCACCTGCCTTTGCTCACATTGTGCCATTCCTGAGAGGAAAAGGGCTCTCAGGCCATCCTACATTGGGTAGTTTGAAGTCTCCCATGAGAAGTACATTGATGTGCTGTTCTAGATTGGTTAAGACTTCTATTCTTGCAAGGCAATCTTCAAAAAAGCCTGTGTGATTTGGAGTATCACCGATGAGAACGTCGGCTTCGTTCGAAATCCCTGGGATATGATACATTGCGTTCGCTGCTCCGATGGGGATAATTATGTCCCCTGTCAATGAAAAATCAGACTTATTTAACAAGTTAGGAGTTTTTAGCTCCTATTTCTAGTAATGCAGGCTCCGTCCGTGAGCCCCCTCCTTCTCTGACTATATATATATATATATATATATGACAGTCTTCTGCACAGTTTCCATCTACCAAATTTTATTTACAAGACGTCATTCAACCAAAAGCTAAATTAGAAGACACTTGTCTCAGGAACTGCAGAGTAGGATGATGTCAAGAATCTTGTGATTGCCAAATGAGCTTGTTAACCACATAACCAAGCCAAGCCTGCACCTCTCCCCTCATATTCATTTGAAACATCCATATTCATTAGACAGCAACTCGCCTACATGACACACAAATGGTCTCTTGATTTAGAAATCTGTAAAAATTAAGTCTGTTTTACTTTTATCATTTTTAGCAACAAGTTATAGATTTAACAAATTAATTACATGCCTAAATGTTTTCCCTTGTATTATATTTGGAACTAATGAAAACTTATCCCATTTTCTTTGAAGCTTACTCTCTGTCTACAGTTTATACATTCTGATGTAGCTTCTCAACAGCACATCTCAATACACTAAATCTGCTTTCTGTCATTCACCAATGTTTTTTTTCTATTCCTTGATAACTTGTCACTGAAAACCTTGATCCTATACACAACACTCACACATATACACATACACACACATTAATGATGCAAACTTCCAACCATCTGTATTATAATCCTATAATCCTATATTCTGTCCAAATCAAGCAAAGATAAGAGAAAAGTCTTAATTGTAGAGCAGTGGTTCTCAACCAGGGTCCATATAAGATTGGCAGGGGGTCCATGCAAGCAAATGGGGATTCACAGTAGTATTTTAACGGTCCCAAAACCAAATTTTACTTTAGATATATTTATTGCAAGAAACAGTTAGGTTTCTTTCTCTAATGTTTTACATAGTTTAACATGTTTCTGGCGACTGAAACATGTTCTCTCAGGCAATACTATTGCAAACCTATACGAGTAAATGTGTGAAAAACAAAATAGAAATTTTGGAATAAGTATCTACAAAACTAACTTTTAAACATTGAATAGCTATGGGGGTCCACCAGAATAAAATAGTAATCAAAGGGGTCCATAGGTAAAAAATGGTTGAGACCACAGTTCTAGAGCCATTGAGACTACACAAGATGAAAGTATACTCCCAGAACAAAGAACTGTTATAAGAAAAGTAATTTTCTGGTTGTTAATGTCACAATCAAATTGCATCCACTTTTATGCATTTCAGACAAATCTCTCACCATCAATTTTTAAAACTCCATATCAATAATCTCCATATCAATAATCTTATATATAAAGTCTAACTTCCTGGAGCAAGTGGTTATGGAGTAATTCACTGCTTTCTTAGGCATAACCAAATAAGTTCATACACATGTGAACATATAAAACATGGTATCAGAATGTTTATAAAAAGGAAGCAAGAACTATAGAATATACTTCCTTCATTTTTTTACAAATACTTCCATACATATAACAAGTGTACAAAAAAAAAAAAAAATACAATTGCCTCATATACAAAGGAAAAGGAAGACAATCCGTTGTGCACTAAACTTGCCTAAACATAGCTGTTACAAAAACAGATATAATTCTAAGGATTTTAATTTTATTTATATCTTTTCTGTCTTATAATTTGAGAATACAGAATATTTGTAAAAAAAAAAGATATTTTATCAGACATTTTTAATTTTTTTCTCCAAGTAGTGTTAGCAGTCTGGTCTTTGAAACAAATAATTCAAACATCAAAACAAAAACCTATCTGAAAGTCAAGAAGGAATATTTTACAAAATGCGTATATAGTTTAAGTGATAACTAACCTAAAATTATCTAAAATATGTTACAGTATTCATTATATGATCTAAATTTCCACTGGAATATTCCGGCAGAAATAGTATCTTGAATTAGCAACAACTACAAGAGATTGTTTGCAAAGATACTGAGTGGGTATTTCGCTTTAGATATTCATCACTTATCCAATAAAATATATATTTATAGATGTTTGTTTTAGACTCTTAACTGTAAGGTTGGTTTGCATAAGGAATGTTAAGATGCAACAGAATAATCTTTTTAAATGAGCTAAGGGAGGAGGAGGATCATGAGAAAGAAGGGTGTTATATAAAAAGTTATTTATGGTATCAGTGAAAAGGATAAGAGTTCAGATGAGTGATGATGAAAAAGAGAGAGAGGCAAGCAAAAAGAAATAAATTTATTTTACATCCAGTAAACAGGTAGGAAAAGGAAAAAAAAACAGGCAGAAGATGGGGGTTGCTGTCAAAACATAAAAGTGTGAAAAAAAAAGATGAAGGAATTACTGCCTACTTTATCAAATCATTTCTACTTGTAGAACTGTGGATTAAAAAAAAATTCTATATGATGAAAATAAGAAACAAATTCATACCTATGAAACCCAGTAATGAGGTAGAAGAGAAATTACTGTTGGTTAATTTCAAGCTATGGCCTCTAGATACATCAATCCAAAAAAGGAAAACAACTTAATTATATCATATTAAATAGAGTGCAAAATATAGATAGATTTAGTGGAAACTAGGGAAACTAACTGCAAAGTGACATAATTTATGAAAGTGATACTTTCATATTAATTTTCTCCTGTATCTTCAGGCAGGTCAATGAGTCATGATTCCAAATGAGAGAACCATGATTTCCTACCAGTAGACTAATTTGGAATTTGCAATAGAAAATAAGTAACTGGAAATCAAAATAATATTTTTAGATAGAAAGTCAAAACTGTTTTAACCCTTTCACCACTGTATTCGACTTTAGTCAAATTTCTATGTATGCACCATATTCGACTTTAGTTGACAAAAAAAATTTGTTCCAGTGAAGTTAGGCTGTTGATCTCCTAAAAATCATAGCAATACATAAAGAGAATAAAGCCTACAAATAACAATTAGGTGATACTATAGAGCATGCAACTTAAAAATAACAGTGAGAACCAATCGACATAATATGGTGGTGAAAGGGTTAAGTATGAGGAGAAACCATTTTTAGTTAAGCAAAATTAAACACACAATAGTTGTTGTAAGTAAGGATTAAATTTGTGACAAACATAGTCAGCAATCAAACATCCTTGCAATTACAATCAAGACCCTACCTTGTGGCACAGCAGAATCAGGTAAAAGGTGGCGAGTGGGAATAAAATCATTAAAGATATGGCACCCAAAACACTGCCAAAATTTTTCTTTGGTGTCTTCCGAATTTTCTTTTCATCTTCAACCTTCACATCAGGAACTGTTTTGGTTTCAGTAATCTGTTTGATTTGGACAGTTTCTATCTTTTCAACAAACAATTTTTTTTCTTCCTTAATATGAAAAAGATAATTCAATACAAATGGTTTTTCAATAAAATAAGATAAAAAGCTCAAGATAAGTAGAATACAAAATTAGCAAATCAAATTAGCAAAATTTCCAAATATAAATTGCTGATTAATCTTAATACAGATTGGACTTTCATTAATTTTATTGTAAGTCTCATGCTCTCTCTTCACATAGAAATTTTAAACCTAGAAACTCATTCACTGCAAGATATTCTTTTCATAATGTATTATTCATCCAACCCCTCTCTCATTCAATAAGAAATAATAAAGTAGATGAGCCACTAGTCACTCAACCTCCTAGAAACAACAACTAAATCCCCCTCTAATCACACTATCTTGTCTTAAAAAAGGAAGAATACATTGGAAAATACAGCCCACTATATTTGAAAAATGAAAAAGAAATATGATTAGAATATTTTTGATCAAAGGGTCTACTCTTTTGGGGTTGAATTGAGGTGGTGGTGGTTAAACAACAAAATAGAAATTACCTTTGCTGCAATTCGACTTGATATCCGAATAGGATCAGTTTTGGGAGTAGACTTAGCAACTGTTTGAGATGACGTTTTGCGCTGAACTGGTGTTGTTGTGGCTGATGCAGATTTCTTTGCAGTAGTTCTTGTACGACTGCGACTTCGACTTCTGGAAGTAGATCTTTTTCTTGATCTTGAACGTGCATCCTGAAATAAAGACATGAATTTATAACATAGAAAAAGTTTAAAAGTTCTTAATACACATCCTTTATCTTGAGAAGGACACATCATCAACATTTTAACGTCCACTTTTCCAGACTTGCATGGTCAGACAAAATTTATTGAGGTGGATTTTCTATAGCTGGATGCCCTTCTTGTAGCCAACCCTCACTTATTCCCAAACAAAGTAACATGTCTCCATGACTGGACATGTTTTCACAGAAGACTAGAAATGAATGATACTGCTTGTATGATGGTGATACTTGTCTACAACTATCACACAATGTCACGATGTGACAGAGGCACATACACATATATCATAGGCTTTTTTTAGTTTCCATCTACCAAATCCACCCACAAGACTTTGGTTGGCAAGGGGCTATAGTAGAAGAGAATCACCCAAGATGCCATGCTGTGGAACTGAACCCAAAACCACATGGCTGGGAAGCACTTCTAAACCTCACAGCTTATAATAATAATAAGTCATGCTTCTGCTGTGCCACTTGAATGAAACTGAACTAAAATGTACACAAGGCAGGATTAAATATATAACCTGTCGAAAAGCTAAGTGTTCTCATGGAGCCCAAGTGCAACCAGACCTGGTGAAAATATAGGTAGTACCAGGTTATCTGCCCATGAAATAGATATTGCTGTGCACCAATGATATCCTTAGGTTGTGGATTTTTAATGGGATTTTGAATGAGATACACTATGTCTGGAGGTGGTGGTGGGGTGGATAAGACAAGATGACCAGGACTGGAAACACCTTTGAACTTAGGTTCGTTGAATCAGGGCTGACCTCATCATCATCATCTTTTCAAACTCATCTTCCATGCTGGCATGGGTTGTATGATTCTACAGGATCTGATGAATCAGAGAACTGTATAGAGCTCCAATGTCTGCTTTGCCATGTGTACTGGCTGTTTTTTTTTTTTGTGGCACCCTCACCAGTGAGGTCACCATGCAAATCACAAGACTAAGATCTCCTTCAGTTGAGAGGGAGGAGTTTTATGCTAGGTGTTGAGAGGTTGAAGTATGAAAGAAGGAACGAAACAGGTTTCTTGCAGTAGAGGAGATACATGGCTACTTGCATTCTACAAGAGTGGGTGAGAGCAAATGGGGTGGAGCTGGAAAGATAGATAAAGATGGTGAGATTAAGACAGAAAATTGGTAGCCAGTACTCAATGTTACCAGATTTTTTAATGAATAACATACTAGTGACTAAAGAAAATATTTAAATTTTCCTTCACCTTAAATCTGATTTTCTTCATAGTTACAGAAAGAATTATGTAATATTTGAGGATATATTTCAGATAAAAGTGTGTTGATAAACATTGTACAATAAACAAAAACGATTGAAAATTTACATAGTAAACAAATTTCTTCAGATTTAAATTAGACGAATAACAAAGACAGAGAAGTAAAACGCAAAATAAAAATTGATATATGATGTTTTTAAACATTCTAAAATCAACTATAATATAATAATTATAAACAGAATAGGAAGGTTTTGCAGGGTAATCTTGCAGGTAACCTAACTTGATTCAACCAGACACATTTCTAATTTTATGTATACTACCTTAGTTTCAAATGTAGAGCCACCATAATTTACATAAGCCAAAATTACACACGTCAAACTTTTAAGATTTCAGAAAAAATTCATAATTTTAGTATTTTATATTATCTGGTGTTGGAGAGAAGTTTCAGCTGATCCATGCAAAGAGGATTCACACCTACACAAAGGCTTTTGTATTTAAAAGTTAAGTAACAACTTTGATATATTACAAGATTCTCTTTTAGATACAAGTAACCCTCTTAGGAGAAAATATAGTAAATTGATAAGACCTCTTATATTAATAGTATCTACAATGTCACACCGCTACTATTGAATGAAAGGCTACATCATCTTACATGTAATTTAAATACAGATGCATACAAAATCTAGTTTACCACTACATTCTGCACAATTTTCATTAAACCAAGTTTAATTGCATACTGTAATTATTTCACTTCCTTTGCTTAAGCTCTTGAGATAGGTATGAACATTGCAATTTATTCCGTTTTCCTCTTAAAAATTAATACAGTTAATCACTCATTGATGAATACCTTTCAAGATGCAAGGTCAACTGCTAAAGTCTACTGAATGAAACAAATGGTTATTCACCAACTGGACTAACAATAACATCTTGTGTAACCTGTTGGGTTGTTGGAACACAATAAAGCCTGTCTTCACATAACAAATCAAAGAAAAATTACACTGGATCAATTTTCCATTGCTTTCTCCAGTCCAAGCTAATTCAACTGTTGCAATAGCAATAGAATTAGAAGAGACAGGATACATTGTGTGTAAGCCAGAGTTTGTGGTGTATTGGTGAGTGAGCCTTTGCCCATTAATCAGATGGTGTTCTTTGGAATATGGGATAAAATGCTTGTATGTGTAGTAACAGAACCATTTCAGCTATGGGTTTTACTTGACCAAAAGGGTCAGAAACTGATCAGAGGGGAGAATCAGTTTTATGTATTATGATGTAAAAAGATTGCTTGGAAAGATCAGCAGTTGTGCAGCTCAGTGTCTGTAGAAACTTTTGAGAGTTTTAACTGTGTGTTATGCATGAAAAGAAATGTGGAGTTAGATTAATATCTTAAAAAGTTATGACATGGAACAGGGTCTAGGGTGTCCAAAAGTATGTATTAACTTGCAAAACTTCAACTGTTGAAAACAATGCAACACCACTGTCAACATTGGAGAACAGTTAAAGGTGAATAAATTAATTAGTTACTGTACGATGGACTAAAACTACAGCTCTCAAAACTGGGAAAGTGTAGGGAACGCCATCGAAATGAGACAATATTCACTTTATTCTCGATTGCTCTCATGCAAGTAATCAAGATTTAAAACCTTCCATCAAAATTTCATGTTAATCTATGTTCCAAACACTAACTTAATATGACAGCTACTTTGCTAAATTCCTCATTATTTTCAAAATTAACTACTACAAAGGTAGTGTGTTTAAAAAAAAAAAAAAATCATGGTTACAAAAGAGTTAAGCCTAGTGAATTGGGTGATTTGAAGATTATATATCTTGGTCTAATATGGTGAAACTATACTGTATACTAACTATAGATATTTATACTAAACTTTCCAGCAACTGCTACATACGACAAGTGCATTTACCTACTGACTGAAGTTGTCCTTTTTATGCTGGATCTGCAGTTCTAATGTTACAAAGTCAACAAAGAAATACCTCTATATTGTTAATTTGTTCATTTGTTATCTTTAATACCAAAGAGTTTTGAGTAGTAACTGGCTTACTGGCCAAAAACAAACAGTTCATCTCAACTTAATACTCACTCTATCGACCAGTCCACTTGGTTTAAGTAGATACTGTATAATAGGAACAAGTCACAGCTATCATCAGCAGGGTTTGAATCTTCCTGTTATTATAGCTTGGATGGAGATGGACTCTGTATGGTTGAGTTGTTATAATACACCATATGGACTAAGATGCACCTTTGTTAAGAACCAATTTTGGCTTACTATCTTACCTGCATAGCTATACCTAATAATTGATATCCAATCAAGCATAAAATCTGTACAATGTAGGTGACAGAGTATTATTAAAATTATGGAACTCTTCAAAACCATATCAAAACAAAGGAAAATGCTTCTTACCTTTTTAGATTTTGCCATTTTGTAAATTAATAGGATCAGCTCTGAAAACAGAAAAATATGAAAATGCTATGCAAAATTTAGTAGGAAATAGAAAGTTAAGAAACAAATAATGAGACCTAAACTAATTGTAAGCACTTATTTAACCAAAGCTTCAATGAAATCTACATCTCTTGAATTAGACCACTTAATTTATAACAAATTAAAATAGACACTACCTGCTAATAATATCTAGTTATCATTTTGTCAGTTAAGCAAGCAGCATTTGAAACAAGATAATCAAATGGACTGATCCGGGAACATACATCTACTTATAACATCAACCTCTTGTTCTTAGTACAAGTTAACATTATTGAATGTAAATTTATCAGATGGCTATTGTAATCTAGAGAAAAAAAAATCTTATGGTAAGCAGGCCCGTCGCCAGACTTTGGTGCCTGAGGGTGCTTCAGAATATTCTGGGTGAGCACTAATTTGTAATATAACTAAAGTGGAGTTTCTAAATAAGCATATTACTGTAAATCTGAGGATGCACCATTGAACAGTGAGGGGGCAGTGCCGTCCAATGCACCCCTTTAGCAATGGGCATGATGGGAAGCATGTAGGAATAAAAAAAATAACAGTTTTCACCATACTTACATACATTCCAAAATTTAGCAAAGTGTAAAAAAATGATAAATATCCACAAATATGTATGCATAGACACCCTTTTTCTGTTATAAAAATAACTATATATTTTAATAACACCAGCGATAATAGCATCAAAGCTTGCTAGTTTGGGAGGGCTTGCATAGGTCGGGGGTTATGCTCCTTCCTCCAGACTCAACAATTAACTGCAATGTCAAATCAAACAATCTATCATGAAGACTTCCTTATACTCTACCGAGGAGTGAACAACAACTACCACAAAGTTCTTATATATAATATCCCCCAATCTCTCAATAAAAAAAATCTATCCAGTTATTTTATTTTAACAGAGTTACATCATATTCTAATGTCTATATGGAGGGTAGGGGACTTTGTAAAACAAAGAAACTTGGTAGGTCTACATTTCAAAAGTGAGGTATTTACTGGATTAGTAAAAACATTGAACCATTAACTGCTACTTGTGTCATCATTGATGTTATGCTTAGATAGAATTAGATGTTTTGGGGGTCATAATTTTAGGTGAATTAACATTAAAATTAGATTTAGATTGCAATTCAGAGACCTTCAACATATGAAGGAGTTTATTCCAGCATTACAAACTAACAAAACACATGTAAATTATACACTACATTCCATACAATCACCACCAATTCCTTATCAAAATACTGCAGCTCCCAAAAACATCTCCAGACTGTCAACCTTGTCTTTTCCATTAAATACTGATCTTAAAAAAATAGAGGCTTATTAACTTCAACCCAACCAACAAACCATTCACTCTACCCAGACAACAATGCACACACAATACACGATATTCATGTACATCAATTTTGGGGCTCGGTCCCCCTTCAAAGCAACCTGGGTAGGTGTCTTCTACTTTAGCCCCAGGGCCAACTAATGCTTTGTCCGTGAATTTGGTAGACAGAAATTGCAGGAAGCCTGTCACAAGCATCATTATTTCATTATCATTTTAGCATCTACTTTTCCATACTTGTATATGTCAAATAAGAGTATATTGGAGCAAAGTTTTCAACAATCAAATGCCCTTTCTGTCACCAAACCCCACTTGTTTCCATATATATGTAAGTGTGTGTGAGTGCATGAATATTGATATTCCACGTTTGTTACCACTTTATGTGAAATGGTGATATTGTTAACATTCCTAGTTGACATTATGACTGGTCACTCTGCACTTTTAAAGACTTCTGGAATTAAAATATTTTACTCATAAAGAAAAGGTTGGCGACAGGAAGTGCATTTGGCTATAAAATCCTTTCACAAATAATTACTTCCCATCTAACCCATGTTAACATGGAAAAATAGATGTTCAACGAACAATGATCACACATGCACACCAGCAAATACCTATGTATGCACATGACAACAGGAAACAAAAAAAAAAACACTACCAAAATATTACATTCATTAGATGCCCTCAACCCAATATCTAATCTGCACACCACTTATTCCTATTACCTATATATACAATTACATACCAGCCATTTCTTAGTCAGCTTGAGTTTAATACTCTTTCACAATAAAACAGGAATAATGAAGCCCATTCCCATAACAGTCATTTAACTTGAGATGTTAGAAAGTACAAGCAACTACATATAAACTGTATATAAACACATACACACACTCATGTGGATTCTCTGTTGATTTCAAATGATGAGGATTCAGTTGTTTGATCAACCGAATGGCCTACTCTGTGAATTAATGGGTGAAGTGGCTGAGTATTCCTTTCACAGAGATGTGTATTCTTAACACAATTCTCAGGGAAAATCAGTAACCAACAAGGCTGGAGCTTTGAATTACATGTACGCTCAAGCAGATAGGTTTCCAAGACAGATTGAATTGAAGCTATGGCAAAAGACACTTGCCAAACAGTGGATCAAACTTAGGACTTTAAACTCGTTAACCATTCAGCTATACTGTGTCCTGATGATGATGATGATATATATATATATATATTGATAGACAGACAGATAGGCTTTGTTATTCATCTTTTCATGTTTGCATGGTTTGGATGAATATATTAAGGCATTTTTTTTACAGCCAAATGCCCTTCCTGGTGTTTTCCAAGAGATCACTTATTCCAGACGGCTTCAAAGGCACAGAACCTGAAAGAAGACCATCATGCATGTGTGTGTGTGTGTTTGTAGACCAAGCCAAATCAAACTGGAACCTGGTGCAGCTCTCCTGCTTGCCAGCTCTGGTCAAACTGTCCAACCCATGTCAGCATGGAATATGGACATTAAAGGATGATGGCCAGCAGCAGTTCAATCCATGCCAGCATGGAAATTAGACGTTAAATGATGATGATGATATATATACTCATATCAAAAATAGGGGACCGAAAGGTCACAAGCCAGTAATACAATTTACCGTGTAGGCAAGAATAATAAACAAGTTAATGATCACGTCCCCTATCAATACAATCAGACTTATTTTACAAGCTGGGAGTTTTTAGCCCCTATTTCTAGTAATACAGGCTCCACCCGTGAGCCCCCTATTCAGTAACTGTGTATATATATATATATATATATATACGTATATATTTATTGTCTTCTAGTTATTAAACATAAATTATAAATATTTATATTATGCATTGACTTAAAATCTTTTCTACAAAATTGTGAAATATAATAATTCTTAACTAAGATAGTATTGATAAATATAATAATTTAACTAAGATTATAATGATAATGAATTAATATATATTATATTGATATTATAAGTTTATTACCTCCCTTAGTTCTATTCTTGCCACTATTTGTCTTTAATTCACCTTTTTAAATACCTCATGGCTTTTATTATTATGACTATTAAGAATAACCGGAATTACTTTAAACCTTATAGCCACAACCCTACCATATTGTTTATGTAAATATATATTTATTTCTAGCTTTTTTAACATTATTATTACTATTATTCCTATAGAGATTAATTTATATATTTAATTACGCCTATTTATCAATATAAATACAAATAGTCGTATAAAATAACGTAATATTTTCTTGGATGTTATATACTATATATAATCACAATTTACATTTTATTAATAATAGTTATTACTATAATCTTACTAGCATTGTTTAGATAATAAATTAACCAATATATTAATATATATTATTGATTTATAACAAATGTCGATTAGATAGCTAATATTACAAAAGTAAAAATTTTATTTAGACATTTACATCCGAAGATCAACTCAATTTTGAGGCTAAGTTTAACTCAGCAGAATGAAAATACTCCAATTTCAACCCCAGGAAAGCGCCCTTTCCAGCTGGTTGTTGATGCGTCTCACGCACCCAAGTATTTGCAAAGGGGA
>JAOPUL010000839.1:36650756-36660833 GCA_027564515.1 Octopus rubescens | reverse complement strand
AGTTCATATATCCGAAAAAGAAGCACACTCTAAAACATTAGAGCAGTAATATATTTTTTAGGAAGTTAATTGTTATGAATGATGTGTTGCCTATATGGCTAAGTGTTTTGTAGGTGTGAAACCAATGGTCCCTCTCTGACCCGCCATAACAATTAACTTCCTAAAATAAAAATATATATGTATGTATGCATGTGGGTGTTTAAAAAAGTATTAGCACATGGCAAGATAAAGGAGATAGAAAATAATAATGTAGAGAGTGAACATCTGGGAGCTTCTGTTGAATAACCTACTGAGGGCATCAGACCAAACCTGTGACTGGGGCAAGGTCCTAACTAAAAAGAGGTTAACAGGATGATGGAATAGCTCTGTAGATAGAGCCATAAAGTATTAGAGACAGACTTAGAAAGACTGATTAAAAAGATGGGTAGCAAAAAGCAATAGCAAGTTGTAAGAGAAGCTAGATATCAGATAAATCTAGCTAAGGGAGAAGCAAAGAGTAAAAAAAAATTGCCCAATGTTCTAAGATGTGTTGATCAGAGGCATGAGATATTTCAGATTGCTAGGTGGTAAGTGAGAGAAAATCAAGACCTTGTTGGGGAGACATGTGTATGGAATGATAATGGTAATAATCTTGCTCATACAGAGAATGACAAGAAAGAGACATGGAAGTACTATTATGTGAGGTTGTTGAATGAGGAGAATACAAGGGACAAAGAGGGTTTATCCCAAATAGATCCAACAGAGGGACCAGCCATTCAGTTAGAAAGCAGTATGGTGGTTAGAGAGATTAAAGATATGAAGGAAAGGAAGGCATCCTCATCCATTAAGAATCACTGCTGAGATGCTTAAAATATCTGGCAAAATGGGATATCGGCTAGTCACTACTCACATTGAAAATCAGATGCATTGCATCATCATTGTCAACTACATGGACAAAGCTGATGTGTTAGTGAGAAGAAACTACTAAGGTATCAAACTGTTAGACCAGACATATGTTGCCAGAAATAAGCCTCCATACAATGCATTTGTGGATCTAGAGGAGGCTTTTGACAGGGATCCTCTGCTGCGTGATCTGACAGCCACTGAGAAAGCTTGGAGTACACCAATGGCTTGTGAGAGCTGTTACAATGCGTGTACAGAATTGCAGTCAGCAAGGTGAGAGAGTTAGTAATGAATATAGGGATGAATTCAGTGTGAAGGTGGGGTACAGCAGGGGTCAATCTCGGCTCTCTCTGTTCATTATAATCCTCCAAGCCATATCAGAGGAGTTTAAGACATAGTTTTCAGGCTGAATCTATAGTAGAATTAGAACACAAATTCCAGCTGCAGAAACAAAACCTAGAATAATGAAGCCTTAATGTGATTAGCAAAGTTTAAAATATTAGTAAATAGGAAGAAAATTGGATGCTTGTGGAAATTCCTATATGCTGATGACCTCATTCGGAGAGCTGAAATTCCAGGCATAGACGCAAAACCTTGATTTTAAAGGGCTTCAAAGTTAACTTAGCAAAGACTCCGGTATTAGTAAATAGGAAAACACAGAACCCTGCTACTATCAGGGAAATGGGCAAGCTCAACATGTAGAAAAGGAGTATGTAGGAATTCCATACAATGCAAACTATGGACGTACTTAAGGTGCAGTGGAATCATAAGCAAGTTATCAGAGAAAATATACTTTATATGTGGTAAAAGTGTAGGAGCAATAAACGCTGAGAGTTTATAGGAAATAGATGCTCTCAAAAGCCCAGGAGGATTTCTAAGAGTTGGTAGCTTCTTATCTAGGTGACTTAATTAGTAATGGAGGAGGATGTTCTGAAAGTACAGTAGCCAGAGTAAGAACAGGTTGAAGAAAGTTCAGAGAGGTATTACCTCTTTTGATAACAGACAGGTGAAAGGCAGGCAGTATGATACTTGCGTATGAACAGCAATGCTACATGGTTGTGAGATGTGGGTCTTGAAAACAGAGGACCTGTGAAGACTAGAAAGAAATTAAGTTAGCATGCTTCACTGGTTGTGCAATGTCAGTGTGCATGAACGATAGAGTACAAATGTGTTAAGAGAAAAACTAAGCATAAGAGGAATCAGGTGTAGTGTGCAAGACTGCATTGGTTTGGGGATGTGAGGTGAATGGATGAAGATAGTTGTATAACACTTTACTGTTCAGATTACTTCGTCATAATTAATGCTTATATATTCACATTGTTTTGAATTAATTATGTATTAATTATGTATTTGAGATTTCAATGATATGATTATTTATTTTTAGATTAAAATTCTAGGGTAGGTGTGAGAGGCCAAATCTGGCCAGTTTAAACATAAAACAGGTAGAATATTTTAGTTGAATATGGCTGGTTTAAATGCTAAAGGGATAAAGAAATGCTGATTGCTTACAGTAGAGAAAACCTGTGGAAGAGGGAGATAAAGGAATATATGGAATGAGGGAGTGAAGGTCAATCTCAAATGGGGTACATCATGGAGGAGATAACAAAGGACTGCAGTGATTCATGATATACAGTGCTTGAAAAGAACTTCTCCAGCTATGCTATTGCAGTGTCTCTGAGGTTCTGAAAACATAATGTGTATGCACACATCTGGGTCTTTCAACCAATGTCTGCTTAGTCAGGGATGATTTAAGGCTTTAAAAAGCTTCCAAAAACTTAGTGACTACTTTCATTAGAAACTCCTGAGTTAATTATATTATCTTACTATAACTTCAGGCTGACCAATACCTCATGAGAGGAATTTGCTAAATGAAAATTGTAGGAGTGCACAGAATATCATCATCATTATCCTTTAACGTTCATTTTCCACACTGGCATATTTAAATATATATGTGGCTGCATTGAGAATCCTGTTGCTAAGAAGTGGCTGTGTCGAGAGTCTTGTGTTAAGAAGCAGCCACGTCAAGAGTCTTGTGTTAAGAAGCAGCCACGTCGAGAGTCTTGTGTTAAGAAATCACCACGTTGAGAGGCCTGTTGCTAAGCAAAGTGTCTACGTCAAGAGTCCTGTTGCTAAGCAAAGTGTCCACGTCAAGAGTCCTGTTGCTAAGAAAAGTGTCCACGCCAAGAGTCCTGTTGCTAAGAAGCAGTCAAGTCAAAGCACCCAGAGTACTATGCCGGTGCCACATAAAAAGCACTCGTGATGGTGCCACATAAAAAGCACTCATGATGGTGCCACATAAAAAGCACTTATATGATGGTGCCATGTAAAAAGCACTAGCACCAAGAGTTCAGTGCTGGTGGCACATTAAAGTACCCAGCACACACTGTAAAGTGGTTGGCATTAGGAAGGGCATCCAGCCGTAGAAACCAAGCCAAAACAGATGACTGGAGCCTGGTGCAGCTCTTCAACTTACCAGCTCAATTCAAACCATCTAACCCATGCCAGCATGGAAAACGGACGTTAAATTATGATGATGATGATGATGATATAATGCTCTGTGAAAATCATGTGAAAAAAATATATTGGTTTCAAATTTTGGCACAGGGCCAGCAGTTTCGGGGGAGGGGATAAGTTGATTACATCAACCTCAGTGTTCAACTGGTATTTATTTTATCAACCCCGAAAAGATGAAAAGCAAAGTCGACCCTGGTAACATTTGAACTCAGAACATAAAAATCAGAAATGCTGCTACGCATTTTTTCCGGTGTGGTAATGAATCTGCCAGCTCCCTGCCTTAATAACTTACATCCATTACTGTATGTTATGATTGTTATTTGATGTATATTTATTTTATTGTTTTATTGTTGTTTTTTAATTTGGGATAAAATCTATTTTCCTTTGTATACAATGACAAACTGAATGTATGTAGGTTTTTCAATAAATCCTGCTACCTCTTAAACCTGATACAAATATTTTCATCATCATCATCATTTAATGTCTACTTTTCCATGCTTGTATGGGTTGGACAGAATTTATTTGAGGCAGATTTTCGATGGCTGGATGCCTTCCCTGTCACCAATTCCCACCTGTTTCCAAGCAAGGTAATATTTCCCCATGGCCAGGCATGTTCTTACAGAATGCTGGATTAGAATTGACAGTGACACTCATGTACAACAATCATGTGATGTTAAGACAAGGAGACACAAACACACACACATGCGCATATATCACACATACACACACACATGCATATCTATATATATATATATATATATATATATGGGCTTCTTTCAGTTTCCATCTTCCAAATCCACTCACAAGGGTTTGGTCGGCCTAAGGCTATAGTAGAAGACACTTGCCTAAGGTACCACACAGTGGGATTAAACCAGGAATCATGTAGTCGGGAAGCAAACTTCTTACCACACAGCCATGCTCGCACCTATATTTTTGTTTATATAATAATCTGTCCCAAGTAATTAAAAATAATATCGTTTCTAATTTAAGCACATAGCTAGCAATTTGAGGGGAGAGTGTTAGTCAATTGAATCAACCTGTGCTAGACTGGTACTTTACTTTATCGACCATGGAGGAATGAAAGGCAAAATTGATCTTGCAGAATGTAAAGAACCAGGTCAAATACTAAAAGGCACTTTGTTTCACTAATATTGTTGTAGTTTAGCGCCAAGTCAACCCTGATTGACCAGACCTATGATTAAAGGAATTCCAACTGTAAGCGGTCGATCTTTCTAGAAATCCCCTTTCTTTTACTTTTTGAGACTGCAAGGTATGATTAAAGGGAGATTTAGTTGCTTTTTCAAGCAGGTAAAGTAGAGTGAAAAAAAAAAGAAAAGCTTTAGCTATTAGCAGAGAAAGAAAGAATGGAGTGAGAGAGAGGGGGGGGGAGACAGACAGACAGAGAGAACAGAAAAATGTAGCACTTATCTGGGAAGTGGCCTTGCTTAATGTGTAGAAATTCAATATTATATTAAGCAATAGGTGCAGTGAAGGAATCTGACAGACTGAAACTAAATTATTGGATGCAGCAACTGCATATGAATGGTTAGTAGCAGATACAAGCAGAAACTGCATTGATTACTTAAATGTAATACACTTTTACTAGTTTGACATTGGACTATAACCAGGCTGGGGCATTTCCTTCATGTGTTTTTAGTTAAACATATCATGCCCCAATTCTTATTTCATTCTGGTACTTATTTTATTGAAATCTACTTGTTGAACTACTAAGTTACAAAATGTGAAACAACACAACATAAACAAAAACACTGATTTTTAGACATAAACACAAACATATAGACATATACATGCCCCCCCACACACACACACACACATATAAATCAAATTTAAGGGGGTTTAGCAATGTGAGAAGCTACCTCAGTCAGCATTCCTGCAAATACTAAGAGTGAGTGCATAGAAATTAACAGTTTCCGTAAAGGAAGCCATTTCATACAACCTGAAATTCTAAGGACACACAAGAGATGCAGTGGTATCACAGGAAAGTTATCAGAGAGAGTAGATTTTGTCTGCAGCAGATGGACAGAAGCAATAAACACTAAGAACCCACAGAAAATGGAGTTTCTCAAATACCCAGGAGGTTCGCAAGAGGTAGTAGATAGCTTCTGTTACCTAGTTGGCTTAATTAGCAGTGGAGGAAGAGGTTCTAAAAGTATAGTTGCTAGAATAAGAACAGGATGGAGAGAGTTTAGAGAGCTATTACCTCTGTGGGTAACAAAAGGCCTCTCACTCAGATTGTATGAAGCCTATACAATGCTACATTGTAGTGAAATGTGAGCCATGAATGCAGATGATATGCAAAGACTACAAAGAAATGAAACTAGCATGCTCAACACGGTGTGCAACGTCAGTATGCATATATAACAAAGTGCAAATGCGTTGAGAGAGAAAAACTGGGCACAAGAGGTATCAGATGTAGTGTGCAAGAGACTGTGCTGGTATAGTCATGTGATGCATATGGAAGAGGACAGCTGCATAAAGGAGTTCTGATTGCTAAATGTGGATGGGATCTGGGGAAGAGGGAGACCTAAGAATTTTTTTTTTTCTTTTGCTGTAAAATTAGTTGTAAACACACATCACTGTATGTGCTCTCCCTTTAGTCGCTGTAGTGCAGGATTGAACTTGAAACATCTTTTGTTGATATTACATTAATGATGAAGATGGCGAGCTGGCAGAAATGTTAGCACATTGGGCAAAAGCTTAGTGGCATTTCGTCTGTCTTTACGTTCTGAGTTCAAATTTCTGCCTAAACCTTCTTCACATTTAAGCAGTCATTTTCTTGATGGGAGTAGCATCCATTCTGTTTTCCTGCTTATGAAAACATTGGTCTTTGCTAAGTTAATTTAAAGGCCCTTTGATTTCAGGCTTTGCTTCCACACCTGGAATTTCTTTCCTAATTCTATTATAGATTCAGTTATAAGAACAAGGCCATCAACATTGAGGAGTTCCCATGGGCATCTGGTCTTAAACACCTCTGTTATGGCCTGGGGTGAATTCCTACTTGCATACTAAATTTGTTGCAGTACTCATTGATAACTCTACTGCCAGCACCCCAGTACATGACATGAACAGCTATCACCAGCCATTCATCTAGCTTCTGTAACTTACATGACCTGGTCCAGCAATTTGATACTTCTGTAATTATTACTCTCTAAGGCATCTCCTTCACTCTTGTAGCAGTTGACTATAATGCTGCTACACTAGTCATTGGGTTATATATATATATATATATATATATATATGATGTTAGACATAAGCACTAACTGGAGATAGAAAAGAACAAGTTCACAAATGTAACCTGAACCATGTACCATTTGCAGGATGACCCTGTTATTGATTTTATTCCTGGCTATCACTTCTCAAATTAGGTATTTTTTAAAGGTTTATCTGCTTGTTTAGTCTTGGATACTATCCACTTGCCAATTAAATTAATGTCTCACCAATCCAGTGAAGAAACCTCTATGTTGTCATTTGACCTCTTAGAAATTGTAGCTGAATCTCCCTCAAACCATACACTATCATTTAAAATTTAAAAAAAAAGAAAGAATGAATAAATGTAGCTGTTGATATTAATATTAATATATTTCTGAAAAAAAGAATGGTTGGTCACAGCTGGAATGCTTTTAATTCTAGTCCTGTTTGTTTGTTGTTGTTTAAACCCAGTACTGACCTGGAGTGTAAGAAGCAACATCAACAACATAAATGGCTAGCATAGAGATAAATTAGCTACAGTAACTATTAATACATAATTATCTGAATTAGAACTGCATGATCACCTCCCAACCCTGAAACTTATTCATCTGTTAAATAAATTTAAAAAACCCAAAGAAATTTTAAAACATTTGAAATCAGCTCATTGTTTCAATTCTAAAACTTCTGTTATTTTCAGGCTTTAAGCAAGTTAACTGGCATACAACCAAAGTTTTTTGTTGACGGTATAGGTGGCTTTGATGTTCAACAAGGCCAGTTGGGTGAGTACTGAAGAATTGATTCTTATATTTGTTTCATTTGAGTTTTCTGGGTTGTTTTGGTACCATGCTAATCACCCATTTAACTAATGAGATTGCCTAAGAAACTGGTAAATCCCTGATTGTCATGTGTATGTAACTTGCATGATGCCAAAACCAACCATATAAACAACATAGCTACGCAAAACATACACTTGCTAAACAGAAGAAATGACATATCTTGTGTTGCAGACACCAAAATAAATTCATCTTCAAAAAATAATCTGAATTATAAACAGGAAAGACAATGGACAATGCAGCAACAGCTCTACAGACAATGAAAACACAAAGATACTGATACTGGCTGAATATTAATGGCCCATCCACGCAGAAAGAGAGAAAATAGATGCACACATTTTTAGAGGACTACAATGACAAATAGCTAATTCAAACCAACAGCATCTCACATGCAAACAACACACATAGAAATATACTTCACAGGTAAAAAGACCGCATAAACGAAAGCATAATAAAACCACTGTACCATAAAATTACCCTAAAACCACTTAACCATAAAAACAATATACAAAGTGGATGATCAACAAACTGTAAAAGAAATCTTGCTGTATGTTTTGAGAAGTAAATCTAATGACAAAAGCATCATGAGCAACGAAATGTAAATAAAACCTGTTTCTTTTCACAAACAGGATATATGCTTTAATGAATTTCATAAAAATAAACTTGATAAACAGAAAATTTTTCATGAATACAAATAAGGACCTTTAACAAATAGGTTTAAACAAAAACACCAAAACAAAATAAGTAACCAACAGAAAGACAAAAAAATTAACTTATCCTGATTTTAACAAACATCATTTTTTTTTATTGTAGGAGACAGCTGGCTTTTGGCTGCCATAGCATGTCTAGCCACACCTGGATGCTCAACTCTTTTCCACCGTGTTATTCCACTTAACCAAAGTTTTCATGCCAATGATTACTGTGGTGCATTTTACTTCAACTTCTGGCACAGTGGTAACTGGGTGGAGGTTGTTGTGGATGACTATTTGCCCACCTATGAAGGACAGTACTGCTTTATACATTCCAGCAAAAGTAATGAATTTTGGCCAGCTCTTCTGGAAAAAGCTTATGCCAAGTAAGAATTTCGTTTTGATTATCTCTATTTTAGTCTTTTAGTTTCTTTTGAGTCAATCAATACATAACTAGACCATTATTGTTATTGTTTAGCCCCAGATCAAACATGAATTATAGGACATAGATAGTCAGCCAAACTACTAGGTAAGATATTTGTGAGTGATAAAGTTAAGGAGTGGGTATTAATGGAGTTTTTTTTATTGAAGGTATTACAATTTGTTATAGAGTGATGGTAATCACTTCCTAAGACAATCTGTGATGCAAGTTCAATTCCTGCTTGGTGCTTGTCTCACACTTTTGATTATTTCTTTTATATCATGCATTTTGTGAGCAATAGGATACAGATCTCCAAGATACAACCATTGCTTTACTACATTTCTGATGGTGAGTGTGACAAGGGAGTGTATGAGCAACTTGGCCAGAATAAATACTACGGTATTTTCATTTGATTACACTCATTTATTTATTTATTTTGTCACTGAAGTGTACATCTTTCACAGATATACATTGGTAAAATATATATATGCAAACATACATACGTACACACACTTGCTTACACAATGGGCTTCTATATAGTTTCCATGTACTAAATTTCACTAAGAAGGCATTGATCAATCTAAGGTTATGGTAGAATACACTGCTTGCCTAGCATTTCAGTCTGTGGAATTAGACCTAAAACCATGTGGTTGCAAAACAAACTTCTTAACCACCAGTCATGACTGCACCCATATTTGGCCATTGTTTATTTACCATTAACTTGGAGAAGAATCAACTCATGTTAACAAAGGTAAAGCTTTCTGTGGTGCTCCAGCTAACCAATGGAAACATTTCAATAAGAGGACAGGACTAATGAACTTTGAACAAGTTTTTTCAGGCACAAAACCCTGCAGTAAATGCATAGATGCTATTCTTCTGCTTAAGCCATAAAAACATTTTTTTAAATGAATCCGTTATATCAAATAAAGACTCCTGGTGATTAATTAACCTGGAGTTCAAGTGTTTACTCTTGTTTTGTAGGTAAATATACTTAAATAAGCAACAATATTATGGAGCATGTACAGATATGTTACCATGTCTATTTATTTTCCTATATTAAACAGTAATCTCATTTTTATGTTATGGATATACTATCGAAATTAATATTTTGAGTAGATAGCAGCTAAAATACTGTTAGTTTGGAGCCAACGAAAGTGTAGCCTGTTGGGTTTACTATTACTTGAAAGGTAGACAGTTCATATCCTGTTGCTAGAACAATGTTGTAATTGTGGTCATTTGTGGCTCAAATGACATAGTCCACTTATATTGCAAAGTAGGAACAATCTCCTGCTGTAAGCAACAGTTGCACTGTAAAATTGAGAAATGTTTCATGAGTATAGTTTGGAGAAGTACTCTTCGATGCTGACTTGGCCTAGATAGATTATATGAACATAGCTTTTGCTTCTTACTATTGTGAAACGAGACCATAACTTTGATTAATATTTTTACATTGTTAATAGGCGCGGCGTGGCTGTGTGGTAAGAAGCTTGCTTCCCAACCACATGGTTCTGGGTTCAATCCCACTGCG
>JAOPUL010000839.1:36632845-36648063 GCA_027564515.1 Octopus rubescens | reverse complement strand
CGCCAACCGGTCCACTGTTTCTTCCAAACCCAACATCTGCATCAAGTCCTCAGTCTTCTTCCTATCCATCAACTTCAATCATTTAATGTCCACTTTTCCATGCTTGTGGGTCAGACAGAATTTGTTGAGGTGTATTTTATATGGCTGGGTGCTGTTCCTGTTGCCAATCCTCACCTGTTTTGAAGTAAAGTAATATTTCCCCATGGCCAGACATGTTTTTCATGGAAAAATGGGAAATAAACAACACTGCTTGTATGATGGAGATGCTTGTTTACAATCATCACGTGATGTCAGGTCAAGGATACACACACCACATATGATTGGCTTCTTTCAGCTTCTCTCTACCAAATTCATTGACAAGGAAGGCTTTGGTTAGCTTGGGGCTATAGTAGAAGATACTTGCCCAATGTGCATGCAGTGGAACTGAACCTGAAACCACATGGTTGGAAAGCAAACTTCTTAATTACACAGTCATGCCTGCACCGATAACGATGCCTGTACCAATCAAAACATAGTGTAGATGCAAATATTGAACACATTTTTATTTCCAAAAATAAGGTTAACATCATCATCATCATCATCATCATTATTTAGCGTCTGTTTTCCATGCTGGCATGGGTTAGAGGGTGTAACTGGAGACTGGCAAGCTAAAGAGCTGCACCAAACTACAGTCCGTTTTTTGGCTTGATTTCTATGGCTGGATGCCCTTCCTAATGCCAAACACTCCAGAGAGTGTACCGGGTGCCTTTAACATGTTACCGACACAAAGATATATATATATACACAATGAGATTCTTTCAGTTTCCATGTACCAAATCCACTCACAAGGCTTTGGTCAGCCTGAGGCTATAATAGAAGACACTTGCCCAAGGTGCCATGCAGTGGGACTGAACTCGGAATTATGTGGTTGAGAAGCAAGCTTCTTACCACACAGCCATGCCTGCGCCTGTATATATATATATATATATGTGTGTGTGTATTCCTTTCTGCTGTAAGCACAAGGCCTGAAATTTTGGTGGAGGGGGCTAACCGATTACATCGACCTTGATTGGTACTTATTTTATTGACCCTGAAAGAATGAAAGGCAAAGTCAACCTCATTGGAATTTGAACTCAGAACATAAACTTGGTCTGGTGTGCTAACCATTCTTCCAACTTACCTTATATATATATATATATATATATGCTTTCAAATTTTGGCACAAGGCCAGCAGTTTCGAGGGAGGGGATAAGTCGATTAAATCCACCCCAGTGTTCAACTGGTACTTATTTTATCGACCTCGAAAGGATGAAAAGCAAAATCGACCTCGATGGAATTTGAACTTAGAACATAAAGACGGACGAAATGCTACTAAGCATCTTCCTGGCATGCTAATGATTCTGCCACCTTTATATATATATTTCTCCTTGAATATTTTGTTACTATTTAACCAACTTTGTCTCCTTTTTATGTTTCCATCCCCATCAATTTGTTTTTCTGGTCTTTATTTTTAACTCCCTGTTAAGGTTTACATTCATTTTCTATTATTTAGTTTTAGTTGGTCAAACCCTAAATCAGTCCTGATTGAGCAGACTAATGATTGTTGTGCCTATCATGACCATCCCATCTATTTAATAATACATTCTCCATTTCTAAAATAGGAGTATGATTTCACTGAGATTTAGCTACTATTTCTAACAGTTGGAGTTGCAGAAATGTTTGTGCACCGTATCAACCTTCATCATCATTTTACTTCCACTTTCCCTGCTGGACAAGTTGTAATGATCCAAGTCCTTGTTCACAGTTACTGCCCTCCTAGACCACAGGACCAGGTTTTATTTATACATTTCAATTTCAGCTTGGTTTCTATAGCTGGATGCCCTTCCTATCACCAGTTACTTTACAGAGCGTACTGGGTGTATTTTATCATATCACCATCATTAGAGAGGTTGTTGTGTCTTCAAGAAGACTAAAAATCCTACAATCTAAGTTCATATCCTGCTGTGGTTAACTTTGATTTTCTTCCCTCTGGATTTTATAAATTAGTAAAATAAGAAGTTAGCTCCACAATTTATAAAATAAGTACCAGTAATATACAGGGGAAGATTCAATTGACTGTAATTCCTTGTCAACAAATTTGTCACTGTGGGTGCCTGCATTGTTGTGGAGTTAAGAAGTTGTCTTCACAATCTTGTTATTTTGTATTGTGTGCTCCTATGACCTCGAATTAACTAAAAAAAACTTCTGACTGAAATTGTATGGAAGCTTGGTGGGATAGGCTGTACCTGATTAGTCATGGCTTCTCATTTCTTTGTCTCCAACAGTTTCAGGAACTTTGTGAAATTCACTGGCATAACTCTTCTTTCTCTAAACCCTGCTAACAAAACCCTGTCCCAAAGTAAAAATAATTTCTTCACTGAAGGTCTGTGACCCAAAATATTAGATATTTCCACTGTGCACCCGGCTCTTTAACTTAACCCAATTTTTTAAATATGTTGATTGTTTTAATGATTCTCGCTAACCCAAACCACCACTTGGTTTTTCAATGTTTAGCAATTATAGAAGAAAACCTAATTTCTTTTTCTTTTTGTTTTATTTCCTTCCTTTTTGTAAATTTATTATTTAGTTTTTCTTTCTTTCTTTTTTTTTACCCCCTATTTTGTTTCTTTCCTCTATGTTTTTGAAAATTTGATTTCACTAAAGAATGTACGGATCCTATGAAGCTCTCAAAGTGAATGTTTTTGAAGATGTCCTTGCTGATTTAACTGGTGGACTAATAGAAAGCTACAAGCTTCATGGAGCCAATGCAAATGTTGCAGAAAACATCGTTAATATTCTCTTTAAAGCACTCGATAGATATTCTATTGTGGCTTGTGGCATAAACGTAAGTAGATATCACAAGAGATTCATTTTCCCAAGAAGGGATCATCATCATCATTATCATCATCATACGTCCGTTTGACATGCTGGCATGGGTTGGATGATTTAGACCAGAGCTAGTAAGGCCGGGAGCTGCACCACTCCATCGTTTGTTCTGACATGGTTTCTATGGCTGGATGCCCTTCCTAATGCCAACCACTTTACAGTGTGTACTGGGTGCTTTTAATGTGGCACTAGCACCAGTGATTTTTATGTGTCACCAGCATTGGTATCAATTCTGCTGTGGTGGACAAATATCTTAAATGTAAATAGACCACCCCTCATTATACTGTTTTATCTGTGTGGACACAACCTGGTGCTTCAAATGTGTTAATGCATTATTATTTACATTTCAGTAGCCAATCTGATGGGGATACCTCACAGAAGTACTCACATTTAGAGTTGCCCTGCAACATCAGCTGCCTTACAACAATCCACTTGATAGCATGAAGACACCTGTCAGAGGGTCCAGATCGACCTGAGCAGGATGCCGTTGATTCCTTTCCTTTGCTAGTAAATTGTACAATCACTCTGTTGACAGTGACAAGAGGAATCCCATGGTTTCGTGCAATCTTATGCTGGCTAAGTCCACCCTCAGATTGCTCAACAATATGCCCTTTCCTTCTAGTGTTCACGGCATGACTTCTTGCTATAAACAATATATTGTAATCTGGAATGAAAAATAATAATGTATTAACAAATCTGAAGCAGCAAATAGTGTCCGAACAGATAAAACTGTATAATGAGAGTGTCTATTTACTTTTAAGATGTCTGTGTATACGTGAGAAAGGGAGAGGTGGAGAAGAAAAATATTGGTTTCAAATTGTGGCCCAAGGCCAACAATTCCGAGGGAGGGGGTAAGTCGATTACATCGACCCCAGTACTTGGCTGGTCCTTATTTTATCGACCCTGAAAGGATGAAAGGCAAAGTCGACCTCAGTGGGATTTGAACTCAGAACGTAAAGATGGACGAAATGCTGCTAAACATTTTGCCCGGCATACTAACAATTCCGCCAGCTTGCCGCCTTATGGAGAAGAAAAATATTGCTAATGAATTTAGTTGTTTACAAATAGAATTTTTCTTATTCATTTTATGATCTCCTAAAATTGTTACACATGACTGGTCTTAAATAATGCCACCCTGCTGGCTAGGCAAATAGGCCTACGGCATACAAGTGACTAAGATCATGGCATTCCCTCTTAACAGGATGTCAGTCCATTGCAGGTTAACTCATTTATGGCTGAGTGGACTGGAGCAAATGAAGCGTTTTGCTCAAGAACACAATGCACTGCTTGGTCCAGAAATTGAAACTATGATCTTGTGATCATGGGTGCAACACCCTAACCACTAGGCCACACATCTTATATATATATATATATATATATATATCATCATCATCCTTTAACGTCCGTTTTCCACGCAAGCATGGGTTGGGCAGTTTGACTGGAGCTGGCAAGCCGAGGGCTTACACCATGCTCCCGTCTGGTTTGCCTTGGTTTCTACAGCTGGATGCCCTTCCTACCACCAACCACATTTACAGTGTATGCTGGCTGCTTTTAATGTGCCACTGGCACCGGACCATATATATATATATTGTTAATATGGAGAGCGGCTGACACGTATAAAACATAGAGTTAAAAGAAACTTCGATCAACTGAGATTATCCAAACAATTATTTGACAAAAACTCCTACAATGATTTGAATTGAAAGACAGTAAACAAGGGAAATAACTCTAATTAGATCAATCAATCAAAATTTTTCCAAAATGTACAATGCAAATTGAAGTGGGTCTGGTCTTCAAAACCAATTGATTAAAGCAACGAACCTGTTTTGGTTTTATTCAATCTCCTTAACATTAAAGCAAGTTTTTTTTTTTTGTCCACAATTGTTAATAACTGAGTCTGAACCATTACGCCCTACAGTTAATAACTGAGTCTGAACCATTGAGTGAGTTTCTGTATGTGTTATATACTCTCAACCATTCTTTGAAACGTGGACTAAAATGTTTGTCTTTATTCTTAGGAAATCATAACTCGACAACAGATGCAAACTGGTATGTAGACTCTAGATTGCAGTATGTCTCAGTTTGATAGTAAATGATATCGGCTGAATCATATCTTGACTACTCAGATATGTTGTTAAGGCAGGCAGACTTCAGTAACTTACCTTGTTTAGGGGTAACTGAAGTAACATACATTGTTAATATACAACCAATAATGGTTAGATTTGAAATCTTGTTCATGAAATACATAATCCTGCAGTGTAAATTCACAACTATTGTGATATTAAACATACCCCTATGCACACGTTTTTTAATATTTTTTGTCTTTTAGTCAAGAGGGAAGACAGTGCCCATGACCAATTATAAGGCATCAAAGGCTGGTGGGAGGGAAATATCCTCATACCAAAACCTGTCCTGACTGCTTGCACTCTGCTTATAGCACTCAAGATGTCAGGTGGTGGTACTAAGCCAGATGACAAGTTAAGTCTACCATCCAAGTATGCCAGGGCAGGATTTGGACTCAGAATGCAAAGAGTCAGAACAAATACTGTAAGACATCCAGTCAGACGTTCTTACAGTTCCATCAATTCACTGCCTTGGGTTGGTACTTTTCCATCAACACCTGGAAAGATAAAACACTAAGTTGACTTAGGCAGAATTTGAACTCTGAGTATAGAGAGTTGGAACAAATACCACAAAGTATTCTGTCTGATACTCTAATGACTGGCAATTTGTCACCTAAAGGGGAGTGTGTGTGTGTGTGTGTGTGTATGCATGCAATTGTGGTTAAATTCATACTATTTTTAATTTATCTCTTCTGTTTTCATTTTAATCTTTCAGTCATTGTCACTGGATGAAAAACAGCGTGAACTTCCAAATGGTTTGTTGTCAGGTCATATTTATAACATCACTGATTTGAGGCAGGTAATATTTTTTTTTTGTTTTTTTTTGATAAATTTCAGAAACTTAATATTTTATTTAATAATTTTGTATGTGAATAGACATACACACTCACATCATCATCATCATACATCCGTTTTCCATACTGGCATGGGATGGACGGTTTGACAGGAGCTGGCAAGGCCAGGAGCCACACCAGGTCTGTTTTGGTATAATTTCTACAGTTGGATGTTCTTCCTAATACCAACCACTTTACAGAGTGTACTGGGAGCTTTTTATGTGGCACCAACATCAACAACATCATAATTTTATGTCTGTTTTCCATGCTAGCATTGGTTAAATGGTCTGAGTCATTTTTTTCTTATTGGAAGCTGCTGCTTCTCTAGACTGGTTCTCATATCTGTCATTATGTCATAGATTCTACAGCTGGAAGTTCTTCTGTTGTTAACCACCATACAGAGTGTATTGGGTGCATTTACTCATGGTGACCAATGGTGGAAAGGACTAAAGTAGATTCACAACCTTATGCTTCATATATCAACCAGACTATCAGATGTTGTTATATACTACTGGTCACAATGCACTGTCTTTGCATTGTTGTAGCTTTCAAATGATGCCACCCCACTGGCTAGTGGACAGGCCAACATTCCTCCTTGGATGGAATACCAGTCTGTTGCAGGGTTACCCATTTACAACTGAGTGGATTGGAGCAACACGAAATGAAGTGTTTTGCTTAAGAACACAATGCAGTACCCTTACCACATGGCCATGTGCCTTCACTAGTAGAGAAGGTTTTACATATGTTTATTTTTTGTTGCTGAATATGTGCATATGCATATAACCATATAGTCTCTCTCATAGATAGTTATGTATATGCAAATTCACTGTTTTCCGTTGCAGCTTTTACTGCCCTCTGATCAAGGAAATCGCTCAGTCACTCTGATAAGGATTCGAAACCCTTGGGGTAAACCTATTGCCTGGAATGGACCATGGAATGAAAGGTAGTCTTGAATAATTTCAGATTCAACATTTTCTATTTTTATTTTAATTTTCTTTAATTAATTTTTTTTCAAGTTAAATATATCATTACTTTCATTAGCATATTTATTGCTTTTTTTATTGTAGGTAAAATTTTGTTATATCATTTTTCCTTTGAGAATTTGTTTTGACTTCTAGATTACAGTGTGTTTATTTGCAAATTCTGTAGGTCTGTTGAATGGAACAGTATTCCTAGTGATGAGAGAGAAAAATTAGGACTAGTCTTCAATGATGACGGAGAATTTTGGTATGTCTTTTTTTTGTGTTGTTTATTTGTATTTACATGTATTATATTCTCTCTGTTTGTGTGTGTGTGTCTCTCTCTCTCTCTCTAAATATATAAATATATATAATGTTTTATAATATTTCATGTATCTAAGATTGATATCAGTCATATACTGGTGTTGGTGTCTCTTCTACACATTTATGTACTACCTATGTAAAAAAAAAATCATCATTATTATTATTTTTATTATTATAAATTCTTGTAAAGCAGTGGGCTGGCGATATTGTTAGAGCTCTGAAAAAAAAATGCATTGCCACATTTGTTCAAGTTCTGTGCATTCCAAGTTCAAATCCTGTGGGGATCAACTAATCCTTTCATCCCTCTGGGGTTGATAAAATAAAGTATGAGTCAAATGCTGGGATCAATAGTATTGACTGTTCTCCTTCCTTCAAATGCTGGCCTTGCACCTAAATCAGAAACAATTATTAATATTACTTTTTGATGTTTCAAGTGAAATATAAAGAGCTGGCAATTTGCTTTAGGTTGTTGGCCTACCAGCCAAATTGTTGATGGTTTGTATCTTGCTTTTGGCACAAAACATATTCCTGGAAAGTATACCTGAACTCTTTAGTGTTTAAAACGGCCATATCCAGCTCAAATATTCTATCTGTTACTATGTGAAAAACTGGCCAGATCTATCCTCTTACACTTATCCTACAATGCCATTCTAAAAATAAATAATCACATCATCAAAATCTCAAAGCTATGAGATAATGCATGATTAACTGAAAACAATGTAAATAAATAAGCATTACATTTGACAGAGGAATCTGAATGTTAAAGGGTTAACTTACACCAGCTTTCACTAGTTCAGTTCAATTGGCTGTTAATAGGTAAAATGGTGTGGGATATAATTCATTGGTGGACTTTAGAAACTGGGGAAACATTATGTAATAACAAATGTTCCATTAACTTGAAGTCATTAGTTTGAATCTTCTTAGAGAATGCAACAAAGTGCCACTTTCTAGTGTCTTCTTTCCTTGAATTGGACACAAGCACATGACATGAAGATGAAGTCTTCAATAGTACTCCAGTAGCTCAATAAGAGTACACAACCTTATTTTCTTTCATGATAAGCTAATGGTATCATCTTCAGCAGATGATGGAGCTTTCATTGATGAGTTGGCACAGTTGTTAGAGCACTGAATAAAATGCGTTATGATATTTATTCTGGTTCTCTGTGCTCTGAGTTCAAATCCCATTGAGGTCAACTTTGTCTTTCATCCCTTTGGGGTCAATAAATACAGTATGAGTTTAGTATGAGAGTCAATTCTTCTTCTTCTCTCTCTCTCTTTCTCTCTCTCTCTCTCTCTCTCTCTCTCTCTGAAATAGGGTGTGGTTAGTCAAACCTAAAGATATGTGGGCTCAACCAAAGCCATGCTGTATGTCACAATGGTGCCCTTTCAACTCCACCAGGAGTTGAGGGATCAAAGCAAGGCAAAGATCTTGCTGTAGTTTTGACGAGTAGCTTGTTTGGTCAATCATTGGAACTAGCTGCTTTTTGTGTTATAATGTATGTGGCTGGGTATTCCACAGACACTTTGACTCTAAGTGTAATTTTCCGGTTAGGCCCCCAGAACCACAGATACAGTCCATACAATGAGATTTCACAGTTTTCATCTAACCAATTTCATTCACAAAACTTGGGTCAACCTGATATTATAGAAGACATTTGCCCAAGGTGCTGCACAGTGGGATCAAACAAAGTTGTGGCTGTTCTTTCTTCAACAAGATAAATTATGAAAACAATACATTATCACCATCATCATCGTTTTAATGTTCTCTTTTCCATGCTTACATAGGTCTAGCAAAATTTATTGGGGCAGATCTTTTAGTCAGATGCCCTTCCTGTCACCAACCCTGACTCGTTTCCAAGTATGGCTGGACATGTTTTTCACGAAAGATTGCAAATGAATGACACTACTTATATGATGATGGCACACATTTATAACTATTACACAATGCCAAGAAAAGGATACACATGCATGACAGGTTTCTTTCAGTTTCTGTCTACCAGGTTCACTCACAAGACTTTGGCTGGGCCTGGGCTATAGTGGAAGAGACTTGTCCAAGGTGCCATGCTGTGGGACTGAACTCAAAACCACATGATTGGGAAGCAAACTTTTGAAACCATGCCTGCTTCAATATTTCCATCTTCTTTGTCCAATTCACTTTCAACACTTCTAATCCTTATTGAATTTTACACTTTTTCCTCTTTTTTTTTTTTTTTTGGCTTCAGGATGAACTTCAATGATTTTAAAGCTCATTTTGACACTTTGAATATCTGCAATTTGTCTCCTGATTCTCCATTGAATATGCCAAGAAAATGGTTCACAGTGGATTTCCATAATAGATGGTACAAAGGCTTCTCTGCTGGAGGAAGACCGTCTTGCTCAAGTAAGTTAAAAGATGTTTGGAAAACAAGCATTTCTGACAGCTTTGACTTAAAATGAATGTTCTCACACAAATCAGTGTTGTTGTAGTAGTAGTAGTAGTAGTAGTAGTAGTAGTGTTTGGGTTTAATCAAATAATAAAAAAAAAAGTAAATATTTTCATGAATTACTAAAGAAACTATCTTGCATTACGCTAACCTTTCTTCCTATCCACCAGCTACTCATTCAGGAATTGCAATCAGCTTTATTGTAACTAAATGAGTTTCTAAATACAAAAGCCACATTTCTTTGTTGGATTTTCTTCATAGTTTATTGACTTGTCTGACTTAGCAACTAAACTCTCCCAGCAGACTCTTTAAAAAAATCTCACCTTTAATTCTTCCTGTCTACCTTCAAGCACATATGATGTACACATACAGTGAACCAATAAAGAAACTTCTATGTAATTGCTTGATCTGCAAGAAACAACTGTCAAATTTCCCTCAAATTACATTTTATCATCTTAAATAAGGAATACCACATTAGATAATGCAGTCTTTGATGGCCCTAAAAGCTGGAATGATCTGATTATTGGTTTTGATCAATCAAGGTTAACCTGGAGCTAAACAACAGCAAATGCACATCTGAGGTGTTTTGGTATATATTTTATATTTGCCTTCTCACCCATTTCCCCATCAATAGCCATCCCTCACTCCATATACTCACAACTTCTACTCAACCACAATCCTTGTTCTTCTGTCCTCACTCACTTCTGTTCACCTTCTTTTACCTTGAGGGTCCACCCTAACATCTTATCACCGCTATTTTATCTTTCTTTCCAGTTCCACCCTGATCACTCCCATCTGCAAAGTGAGTAATCATGTAGCTACTCTAGAGCAAACCTAGCAGTTACATAGAAGTGTGGAAAACTGTATTATGTTAGATGGAAAACTGGTAGAATTGTTAGATTGTTGGCTAGAATCATTGTGATAATCCTTTTAGTTATCTCTGATCTGAGTTCACATCTTACAAAGATCAACTTGCTTTTCATCCTTTCAGGGTTGATAAAGTACCAGTGCAGTTATAGGGTCAGTTCTCTTTTTCTCTCTGTTGTGATCAGACCTGGAGAGGAATGGACTCTGGCAGATTTAAGCATGGTGCTCCTGCAGCTTCATGAAGGAGTTGAGGACCCAAGGAAGTAAGGAAATGCATGAGCATACAATAACTACATTATCAATCACATTGTGGTAATTGCATTTTCACATTATGGAAATTATATTATCACCCTGTTATTGTGGTAATTGGTGTTTTCACATTATAACATCTGATAGGGCAGTGAGCTGGCAGAATCGTTAGCACACCGGGCAATATGCTTAGCTGAATTTCATCCATCTTTACATTCTGAGTTCAAATTCCTCCGAGGTTGACTTTGCCTTTCATCCTTTCAGGGTCGATAAAATAAGTACCAGTTATGCACTGGGGTTAATGTAACTGACTAGCCCCTTCCTCCAAAATCCCAGGCCTTGTGGCTATAGCTGAAAGGATTATTGTATGAAATAAAAATAGGATTTGAAATAAGAACCACGGGTCACTAAAGGTGGATTTCTTCCATCTGTACTGTCTATTCTTTACATGGGCTGACAACTGAGGCTGCATATGTTTGCTTGACCTATAAGATATAGCAGCAAAATCTATCTGTCTGTCTGTTTACACACACACACACACACACACACACACACACACATCTAATGTCTACCAGTGACACGTGTCCTATGAATATAAAGGTCCTGCAACAAGTGGAGATGAAGAAAGAAAATGGGAATAAAGTCTATTAAATGTACAATGTTATAAGAAAGAGAGAATTGAGTTGAGAAAATGTCTGAACGCGATTGGACTGAATGTGTGATACAATGTTGAATGGATATAAAGAATTAAACTGATGGTATTGCAGGGTAAATTAAGGTCTGGAATGGAGTAGTGGAATTATTATATTGGAGAACATTAGACCTCACAAATGAGATAATACAGGATCAGAATGCATGGCAAGTTACTAACTCAGCCAGTATATCCTAGTTTGACAGATAATAATGTCTTTGTTCTATGTGTTTTGAGACGAGGAATTATGTACATTATTTTTACTTTATATGTCTTGGTCAGATGTGTGTCCTCATCTTGTATTGTTGTTAACACAATGTTTCAGCTGATGTCCTCTCCAGCCTTCATCAGGTGTCTTGGTGGTGTTATTATTATTTCAGGTATTGAACATGGAATTGCCTGAGATGGAACTCTTTTATTGCGTTTGAAATTATTGATGTTTATCTGCTACATTTGTAGTTCGAGGAAGTGGTTAGGAAAGTTACCAACCCAATTATAAAAACTGTAATTAAAGACATTTGTTTCACAATAATACATTAATTACTTAAGGAAAACATGTAAATACTAAATCAGGGTAAATATTAAAACAAAAAATAGCCAAAAGGAATGTCAAATCTACGTGATTAAGTCATTAGAATTTCAAGAAAAACCATTTAAGTTTTAAAGATTTCTCAAGTAAATAATTAAAAGTAGGTTATTGTAAGGAAAGCCACATAGTTTTTAAGGTTGTATTTAGATTTAGCAGCAAATTCTTCAATTAACCAACATGTAAACAGTGAAATAAAAATTGACTTAAAGAGAGGAAGTGTATGGTTTATGAGTTGTAGAGTAGTGTATGTGATGAAGAGATGTGTGTGAGAGAGAGAGAGAGAGAGGGGGGGAGAGTGTGTGTGTGTGTGTGTGTGTTTATGTTTATATATGTTGATATGTATAAGAGGGGTTGAGTTAAAAAAGCTTGTTGACCTTTGGCCACTGCTTAGGGTGGAACAGGAAGCAGATACTAAAAGACCAACTTTGGTGACATGACATAATAAAAGGGAATGTTTACAGTTCAAAGGAAAATGCCTAAATGGAGCAGTGAGAGGGAAGCATTGGGGTAGGGGGGTAGGAGGCAATGTAAGATGGCTGATAACTAAATGATTGAAAGTAGAAGAATAAAAGTTTAAACTGGTTGGGTGGTGTGATGGAAGGATGTTTTCTTTCCATTTTATTTTTTGTACTTTTGTTTCTCAGCAAATGATGACCATTCAGTTTTCTTTCTTTTTTTTTTTAATTTGAAACAAATTCTTTGTGAGTCCTTAATGTAATTCTCAAGCTTAACCAATATCTGACAAAGGGGGATCTTTGGAAAAGATGAGGTACAATCCATTTGATTGGGCTTCTATATAGTTTCCATCAACCCAAGAATATGGTAAAAGACCCATGTCAAAGATGCTATGCAGTGGGATTGAACCCAAGACCTTATGAGTGTGAAATGAATTTCTTAACCATTCTGTCATGCCAGCATCCACTCAACAAATATAACCCAAAGGATAGGCTTACATAGAGAGTGATGACTAGATTTTAATTCAAGGAAAATGCCTTCGTTTTTATGTAATAGTGTATTTATTATGTGTTAGTGTTATTATTGGCCATGATTGAGCAAATTAGCATTCCATCTGTGGCCATCTAGTCCTTTTTTTTCTACAAGAATAGTGTATCTCAAAGTATATTATCCAATATGCCCTTTTTTCTACTTTGGTAGGGATGCAGTTTGAGACAGATTTGACTGTTATTTCAAGCAATCGCAGAAAAGCTCACTACCTCATCAGTTTATTATATTTTATAGTATTGTGGGAATTACAACTGGTTGGGTGGACAGAGACTTGCTCTACCAACTCAAGTGTTGAGAGTTCAAATTCCATCACTGGGTCTAGGTTTTTTGTACATAGTTAAGATAGAGAACTCAAGATGTCTAAAGTCCAAGCAAAATGCAGCTAGATACTGTTGTGGCAGGGTATAGGTGATATGATGGTGGTGGTGGTGGTGGTGTTATGTAGTTAGTGGAAAGCTCTGATAGAACATGTCTATCATACTGTAAACCTTATGATATGTAGGGAGTCAGACCCCACCAAATGTTCTGTTGTTCCAAGTTTATCATGACACCAACTAGCTGAGAACCATACTGTACACGTTGACATACAATGAGAAATTGTGTACTCTCTCCACTGACATATTTTTGCAGAATGATGGAAATGAATGACACTGCTTGTATGACAGTGATGCTCATTTACAACAATCACATGATGTCAAGGCAAGGAGACAAAAACATATACACACTCACATATATATACATACAAACACACACACAAATTCACATACAAATATACATGCATACAGGCTTTTTTCAGTTTCTGCATACCAAATCCATTAAAGGCTTTGGCCGTCCAATGGCTATAGAAGATACATGCCTAAGATGCTATGTAGTAGGACTAAACCTGAAACCATGTGGTTGGGAAGTGAATTTCTAAACCACACAGCCGCACCTACACTTCTTAAGATTTATATACTTCTAGAGAGGGTTTCCTCCACTAAATTGTAACTCACTATATTATATATGTCATTCATAGGAAAGTGATGGACCTTTGTGACAGTATGAATAGTTATACAAGTCGGGGAAAGCAATGATACATTCAGGCAGCAGGTTTTTATGGAGGTATTTGTGATTTTGTCTGTTCTGGGGCTTTTAAGGTTTTAGATTTCCATATTGCTTTTCAGGGAGCCAATGAAAAGAAAGGATTAAAATTGTATGTCTAGGTGGAAAGTGCATAAAATTGTTTTGTTTTTGTTCTTGTTCTTATTTGGTGTGGTTTTGGGGGGATGATTTCTCAAGAAATATTTGCTTGATGTTGTGGTTGTAGTTGTTGAGACCAATTGTTGTTGCTGCTGTTGTTGATGCTGTTAGTTTTTTTTTGTTTTTTTTTGTCATTCATGTTGCATACAAATGTTTGCTAGTTACATTTTTTTCCGTGCCTTATTTTTATTTTTTTGTTTCATTGGTTAATGTTGAGTTTATTATTTCAGTTGTGTGCGGCTTCAGTGGATTGTGTTTGAGGTTGTCATTGGTTTTTATGAGCTTCTCTATTTCTGGAGTATGATTGTATTATTTCATGTTACCTTTGTGGAAGACGTCAACTAGATGTGTCTATAATTATTTCTTTACCTCTATGTACTGCAACATCTATACTGCTAATGATTGATGTGTTGTCCACCTTCAAACACCTACAGTCTCTTTCCCTGATGTAACTTATTCCATTCAGCTTTCCTGAAGTTTGTAAAAGTGGTTTTTGCTTTCTCCATTGCTGTGTGAATGTGTAGGTAGGGTAATTAGTGATGGCCTAAGTAAAGTGTTGGGGATTTGTTTGCCAGGAAGTTGTGTTGTAGTATCTGGGTGTGTGGGGTAGAATGCAATACCTGAGGAAGACTTTTCAAAGCTTGTATGGTGGGAAAAGTGTGTGTGCATGTGCGTGTGTGTGTGTGTGTGTGTGTATGTGTGGATTGTTTAGAGCATTAAGAGAGGTTAGTTGTGATGCCATATTGTGTTAGTGTGTCTGTCATCTGTACCATTTGAAAACCATGTATTGAATGCATTAAAGTGTCTCTCTCAAATGCTGGGGTTTATGAGAGTAGTCAAATGTTGCAGTTAGGGGTGTGTAACCTTGTGGGATAGTTGGTGGTGGTGGTGTATATATATATCATCATCATCATCATCCTTTAACGTCTGTTTTACCATGCAGGCATAGGTTAGACGGTTTTGACTGGAAACTGGCAAGCTGGGGAGCTGCACCAGACTCCAGTCTATTTTT
>JAOPUL010000839.1:36622356-36632745 GCA_027564515.1 Octopus rubescens | reverse complement strand
AGCCGGAGTCTGCACCAGGCTCCTGTGGTTTTGTTTTGGCAGGATTTTACAGCTGGATGCCCTTCCTAACACCAACCGCATCACAGTGTGGACTATATATATATATATGTTTACACATACATATATATGACTGAGATGACCTGATCAAACAAATGTAAATTGGAAGCAGCTTGTCTTTGTTTTAGGTAATACGTATTTAGGATTCCATTATCTTGGATGGATATCTCTTCCTTTTTAAGATAGTAGGGTTTCATTTGAGGGAGATTGGGTTGCTATTTCTTGCAGGTCAAGCAATTGTATATATGGGCCTCACTCCTAACCTGTTAGTAATCATGATAATAATGATGATGATTATTAGGGGGAGGAGTTACTGATGATGACAGTGAGTTGGTGGCAATGATGATGATGCTAGTTTGATAATTTCAAATTGTATATGAAATACTTCGATGTTCAAATAATTTATTTTCTATCCTATTAGGCCAGCAGACAACATTCCTTCTCTTGTCAGCCAACCTCCAAAAGACTTCATTGATGAAAAAGATACAGAGTGTTTCAAGGAACATTTCTATCGAATATCGGGTGAGGTATGCATCAATATTTTGTTCTGTTCTAAACATAGTCAGTCATTTCATCATGTGTAGTAATGTGATTCCTTGTCCATAACATCTAGTTCCTCTCCAATTTGATTTAAACTTAACTATATTAACCCTTTAGCATTCATATTACTCTGTCAAATGTAATGCTTATTTATTCACATTGTTTTGAATTAATCATGCATTATCTTGTTTCTTCAAGATTTTGATGATGTGTTTGTCTATTCTTAGAATGACATTATAGGGTTGGTGCAAGAGGCTGGAGATCTGGCCAGTGTGAACATGAAACAGGTAGAATATTTAGGCCGGTTTAAATGCTAAAGGGTTAATCTTTAGATACTCTAAAGAGATCCAACACAAGACCACTTAACGGAATCACCACAGAACGACGATTAAAACTAACAGGTCACTTACTCAGGCTACCAGCACAATGCCAAACTAAAACAGCTTTCAAATGGACACCACCGGGGGGGAAAAAGAATGAGAGGAAAACCAAAAACTACATGGCATAGAATGTTCATAAGTGAGATGAGAGAGGCCAATATCATATGACCAGATGTAGAGAAAACTGCAGCCAACAGAAACCAGTGATATCAACTTGCTGCCCAATGTGCAGGAGGAACTGATACTGATATTAATCTTTGATCTCAAAACACTGCAACGAATTTCTTCAGTTGGGTTGGCATCTAACTGAATTTCTTCAGTTGGGTTGGCATCTAACACCAAGTTACTGGGCTCTACAGAGTAACTCTCTGAGGTTTTATTTCACAGGTGCTGCTAATAATTCTCAAAAAGGACTAAATGTAACACAACGCTATTTCTGCCTTCTTTTTGAAGTCAGTATGTTTAAACACTAATTGATGGATGAGCCAATGAAGGAGCTTCTACATAGTTGATCTGCCTGCTAAAAATAGCAGTCAACTTTCCTTCACATCACATGTTGTCATCTTAAGAAAATAAAACATTAGATAATATGACCCTAGATTCCCTGCACAAAGGAGAAAGAGGGAAGGGTTTTGGTTGGCATGCTTTTCATCATGGGTCTGTTTGATCAAAGTTGACCTGAGGCTAAACAACAATCAGTTGATGAGCATCATTGATTACAAATTATCAATATAGATTTTCAATATTTGATTTTACTAAGGTGGCGAGTTGGCAGAATCGTTAGCGTGCCAAGCAAAATGCTTAGCGGCATTTTATCTGTCTTTACGTTCTGAGTTCAAATTCTGCAGAAATCAACTTTGCTTTTGGTCTTCGCGGGGGATCGATAAAATAAGTACCAGTTGAACACTGGGGTTGATGTAATCGACTTATCCCCTCCCCCGAAACTGCTGGCCTTGTGCCAAAATTTGAAATCAATATTTGATTTTACTTTCTAGGCAGCAATATAGAGTAAAAAGTAAATTCCTAACAAGACAAATCCAAGATGTGGTTTTGATTCTTGGTAGTAATAATCATTTCAACATCAGTAATGTCTCAGGAATGTTAAAACTGGAATTCCATCAAGGTGATAATAGAAGACACTTGCCCAAGGTGCCATACAATGGGACTGAACATGAAACTGAATAGTTGCAAAGCAAGCTTTCTAACTCTTTCACAGAGAGATAATTTTCTAAGTCCTTGTGATTGGTGTTAGGAAGGGCATCCAGCCGTTAAAACCCTGCCAAAACAGACAGTGAAGTCTGGTACAGTCTTCTGCTTAGCGAGCTCCTGTCAAACCGTCCAACCCATGCCAGCATGGAAATCGGACGTTAAACAATGATGATAATGGTGTGGGTGAATTTATTAGTTCCTGTCACAAAGAGAGGGTCCAGCATCAACAACAGCAAGACGGAAAAAAGATCAAAATAATCAACAGGCCTGGCTTCAGTTGCTTTCCATTCATGTTCACCTTGACCAACAAAATCATTTATAATAAGTTATGTCATTTTTTTAAACCCTTTGAGCAATTCAGATTACTCTGTCAAATGTAATGCTTATCTATTCACATTGTTTTGAATTAATCCTGCCTTATCTCATAGCTTCAAGATTTTGATGAAGTGATTGTTTTATTTTCAGAATAAGATTGTAGGGTAGGTATGAGAGGCCAGATCTGGCTGGTTTGAACATAAAACAGGTGGAATATTTGGGTCGGACACAGCCAGTTTAAATGCTAAAGGTTTAAATCACTTACACATATCCAGATATCCGTACGGACATCACCTACAATGTCAGGGGTATCACCATGTAAGATCATTTCCACAACCTGACTCAGCACTACTATACACATACATACCCTCATTATCTGCATCACAGCATATTTGTCATCTGAATCATAAAAATAGGACAAATCAAGATCACTTCCACTATCTAGACTGTCATTGTTACCATCAGTCTCCTCTAAGGCGTCTACCATACTCTGAATGTCTAGCTTTCAAGGGCATGGACACATTAAAGCTCCAACGTCTGGCAAGTGACTTGGTAGACACCCACAAGATTATCCACCATCTTTTCAACAACAACGTTGGGCACCTTTTTTGAATTCCATATGTCTAGCACTTGAGGACATGTTTACAAAATCAAAAAACAACACAGCACCCATGACTTTCGGAAACATTTTTTCATGCTCAGAATTGCTGAAGCATGGAATAAACTACCTGCATCCGTTGTTAGCTGTCGAGGCACTACATCCTTCAAAACTTCCATGCTTCCCGAAATTCGTCAACAGTACACCCGATGTCTTCCACCTCCACTTTTTTTAAATGACTCATTCACTGTTCACTTTCTTTGTATTATTCTATGTACTGTACATGCACTTCTGGCTACCTTTTCTGATGAGTTGTAGTGCACCTGAGCACTGTATATATTAAGTTCATTATTGTTATTTTAAGATATCAAGCACTTTGTCTACATTGAACAAAGGCTGCCTTTTGTGAACACTTACATGAATCACTGGTTGCCATCATATTGCTTTTGAGCATTTAAATCAATAAATATATCAGTCTAAATATATACCGTAATGACATGCAAATCATGGTAGTTCCACAGGAATGCATGCAGTGGGGTGCTCTAGTGATACTTCGACACATCAACATACAATATTTAACAATCAGCCAATAGGAGAATGCTTTATAATGAGGCTACAGCAAAAACAACCAAAATATTGCTCTGCCTGTATAACTGTCAGTGACAAAAATGTTCTGCAAGAACACAAAATTCCCATTTGTATGTATGTGTATGTACATATATATATATATAAACATGAAACCATATACATGCACACATACAATATATATCATATCCTCATTTTAATGTCCAGTTTTCCATGCTCGCATGGGTCAGACAGAATTTGTTGTGGCAGATTTTCTATGAGTGGATGCCCTTCTGTCACCAAACTTCACCTGTTTCTAAGTAAGGTAATATTTTCCCATGTCCAGACATGTTTACAGAGAATATTGGAAATAAAGGACATTGCTTGCATTATGGTGATACTTGTTTACAACTGTTATTGTGTTTTAAGACATAAGTTATTTGATGCATTTGTTTTGATGTTTACAGGATATGGAAATTGACTCCTTTGAATTACACAATATCTTGGATGAAGAATTTAAACATGGTTCGTCAGTGCTTCATTTTTTAATTACTTTCTCCATTTCTTATTAGTTTTTGTAAAGCCTGTTACTTATTCTATCAGTCTCTTTTGCCAAACCACTAAGTTACGGGGTTGTAAATACACCAACACCGGTTGTCAAGCGGTTGTGGAGGATAAACACATACACACACATATATACGACGGGCTTCTTTCAGTTTCTTTCTACCAAATCCACTCACAAGCCTTTGGTCAGCCCGAGGTTATAGTGGAAGACACTTCCCCAAAGTGCCACACAGTGGGGCTGAACCTGGAAGCAAACTTCTTACCACACAGCCATGCCTGCACCTTGAATCGTTAACCCTAAAAATATTTTCAGTTATTTAGTCAGTTTGGTTGGACTGAGGTAGGTAAAGCCAAGTGCCTTGTTCAAGAGCATATCATAGAATCTGTGATGGAATATCATCTCATAATACAAGTGGCAGGCATTCTTAAATGATTTGAGAGTGTCTGTAAAAGTTCACATCCAGGCTCTTGTAAGAATATTTTCGTCAGGAGAGGGTGTAGTTAATGAGATAACTGACTCTAAATTTCTGGAATTTGGAAAATCAATCATATATCCTCTTTCTCTTTGGCTGAAAAGATTTTGTTCTTAATAAAGGAATTGTTCATCAAGTGTTCCAGGGTTGGTGGAAGAAATAGAGCATCATACTAAGTCTTCATCTTCTTTCTTTCCATTTATTACCAACAGCTGCCATAGTGTACTGGATGCTTTAAACTCTTTGGAGGATGACAATTTATCACAGATTATAGCTGTGGGACAGATGTGATCTCAGTTCTATAAGCTAATAAAATATCAGATATTGATCTATTACAAAGAGTTTTTTTCATTATTGTCTACTTTAGTGAGATGTATCACTATGGTATCTGTTTGCAGCTAAGTGGATTGGGCTATTAAAAATTGTCTTATTGACACAATACAGCTACAATGATCAGATACAATCATTTAACTTTTAGGCCATAAATCTGACAACCAACAACTTAATTAGCACAAAAAAATGTCCTATTACCTGCAGGTGGGAAATTTACTATTCAAAAATATAAATACTGCTGCTTATATACTCATATGCAATTTTCATCAACTCTGTATAACTGTTCCAGTGCTAAAAACCAATTCTAGATAGGGACTTTTATTCTTTGTGTATTACATGTCTAGTTTACTTTTTTTTTACTGTGTATTTCAGATGTTCCTTATGACTATACTGGCTTGGAAACATGCAAGAATTTTGTCTTTCTCATGGATGTATCCTTTCATATAATATTTATTTGTCATTACAAGTTGGCAGAAATGATAGGGAGCACCAAACTAAATCATCATCATTGTTTTAGGGTACACTTTTCCATGCATACATGAACTTTGTTAAAGCAAAACTTTAAGGCAGATTTTCTACAGTTGGATGTCCTTCTTGTCATCAACCCTCATGTGTTTCCAGGCAAGATAATATTTCCCCATGACTGGACATGTGTTCATAGAAGATTTGAATGTGAATGACTCTGCCTGTATGATGGTGATACTTGATTATAACTTTCACACAATGTCAAGACGAGGAGGCAACTGTCTAGGATCAATAAATTTTAAGCTGATAATATACAATGCATTTGATTCAATCAAGTTTTTTATGAACATTTACCTGTACCTAGTTAACAGAAAACTTTATTTCATAGTTTTTGTGAGTTCAATTTCAGTCAATATAATTTTGGGAATAGAAATGTGATCATACAGTATCTTCTTTCCAGTTTATTACTATGGACTGATCCACAATAATGTCTGCCATCATCATTATTATTTCCAAGGTGGCAAGCTAGTAGAATCATTAGCATGTTGGACAAAATACTTAGTAGCATTTCTTCTGACTCCTTACGTTTTGAATTCAAATCCCGCTGAGGTCAACTTTGTCTTTCATCCTTCCAGAGTTAATAAAATAAGTACCAGATGAGCACTTGGGTCAAGGTAATTGACTTCCACTTCCCCTCAAAAGTCAAAAGTGCTGGCCTTGTACCAAAATTTGAAAGCATTATTATTATTATTTCCTTTCCAGAACTCTGCTCATATCTAGTTTGTATCATTAATCAGACAAGATGGGTTCTTTGTCCTGTATAGGATGCCAGTCTGTTGCAGATAACCATTATTACAAAAAAGCATGCTTGAACTACTGCTGTAGGTCCACAGATCCTTTATCAATTTTATAATGATGCTACTACTTATAGCTGTGAACTAAAATACCTGTTGTATCTCTGAGCATCTAGATGAGCTAGGTCTACTTAGAGCTAAATGTCTTTGCCATGGATACATCATAACATTAATAAGATACAAGATGCTAACCTCTTGGCTGTTTATCTAGTCTCCTGTTAACTCCACATGCCATGCTCTCCTATTTATCATTAGTTCATCCGTTGTTGTCCCTGATGATCAAGGATATCATATGGGAGATGGGGTACAGGTGTGTCCGGCTGTGGTCAATCAGTCCAATGTATGCTTGGAAGGCTCTGCTGCAGGTTGGGCATTAGTGGTCTGCTAGGGCTGAGGGTGAGGAGTTGGCTCTGGACTTTGTGCTGTTTGCATTTTCTTTGTACCCCTGCAATCCTGTTCTGTTCATAGGAGGTGACACCTCTGTTGGTGCAGATTCACCAGGCAGTACAGTCTTGTGCTTGTGTTTCCCAGGTGTTGGTTGATCTCAAAGCTTTTCAGTGAGGTTTTGAGTGTATCCTTGAAGTGCTTTTTTGGTCCTCCTTGCGTGCGCTTGCTTTCTACTAGTTCACAGTAAAACAGTCTCTTGGGGAGTCACGTGTCAGGCATTCAAACAAGGTGGCCTGCCCACCTGACTTGCACTCTCCTCAAAAATGTATAAATACTTGACAGATCAGTTTGAGAGAGGACCTCTATGTCTGGGATCTTGTCTTGCCAGGTGATTTACAACAGCTTTCTCAGGCAGTTTATGTGGAAGCGGTTTAGCTGTTTGGTGTGATGTTCATAAAGTGTCCAAGTCTTGCAAGTGTACATTAGCATAGGTAGTACCACTGCTTGGTACACCTTCAACTTGGTAGCCAGCCTAATGCCTTTCCTCTCCTACACTGGTTCACGTAGCCACCCAAATGCTGAGCCTCCCTTGGTGATGCGTGTGTCAACTTCATCGTCAATGTTCTCAGATCTGGAAAGCTGCTGCCGATGTACGTGAACTTACCAACAACCTTCCAGGTTTCCCCCTTCAACAGTAATAGCTGGTTCCACATATGACCTCTGCAGGGCAGGTTGGTACATGACCTCTGTCTTCTGAGTACTGATTGTGAGGCGAAAGTTGTTGCAAACAGTAGAAAAGTAGTTCATGCTTTGCTGCCTCTGTGGCAGCATTGTGTGCGCAGTCGTCTGCAAACAGGAAGTTGCACATTGAGCCCTCGTCCACCTTGGTCTTGGCTTGTTGCCTCCGCAGATTGAAGAGTTTCCCATCAATCCTGAATCTGATCTTGATGCTGGTTTCATTGTTGTTACAGAAGGCATTCAACAGCATGGCTAAGGACATCATGCCAAACAGCATAGGTGCAAGTACACAGCCCTGCTTAACTCCATTTGTGACTGGAAATGCATCAGAAGAATCTCCACTGTGCAGTACTTGATCAATCATGCCGTCATGAAACTGTCACACCATGCTTATAAATTTGTCTGGGCAGCTGAACCTTCTTATGATCTTCCAAAGCCCCTCTCCTACAAAAATAACAAAATACTATTTGTAATCTGTTCCATGTATCAAAATCTTTAACTCCTTTTCTCAGACAAACAATTCTGGAAAGATTGGTTTTTCAGAATTCCTTGTTTTATGGAGTTACATTCTTGCATGGCGGGTAAATATTCCAGCATTTCAATGCTTTTATTGTTTCCCTAATATTCTTTCATTTTTATTTTTACAGTTTCATTGTTATTAAAAGTTTAATATTCCTTGTTCATTTACTTTTATTGTGTCAAGGAGATAAGTTTGCTCTCTCTTATTCCCTCTGTTGTTTGGTATGTTCATTATACCTCTGTATATTCTTATTGCAGCCTTTTCCTCGGACATCTATCCTTATATTTACAAAGGAAGTAGATATATCTTATAGAGTAGGGGATGGAGGCTGGCTGCTGACTGGTCAATGGCATTTTATTAAGTATTCTCTAATGAGTACTTTTTAGGTAAACTCCTTGAATTCCTACCTGCACCATTTTTAGATTTCAGGAGTATCTTGCAATCAGCTAGTCTGTAACAATACAGAAATGTCACAATAACAACATCAACAGCCAGCTGGGTTAGAAGAGAACATGCTACCCAGTAGATTGGTATTAATGGTATTGCTGCTTGGCAGCTTCCTCCATCTTCTGATTAATTCTGCTTGAGCAGATCAAAGCATGGAAATATCTCAGCAAATAGACATTTTAATCAGTATGAGAGAGAGTACTATGGTAAAATTTGAAGTCTTTAACTATAAAGTTTCCATTTTAAACTTTATATGGAATTTGTTGGGAAAGATTTGACTATCACATTGAGCAAACCTCTGGCATTGTTGATACCATAATTTCCTCATGACATGGGTGGGGTGCTATTTCAAATTTTAATAAAATAGAGTTTCAGAAAAACATATTTCTTGTATAGCCCCATATTTTTAATTGCCCCAACCAAGATGCATTTCACCATGTCTTTGAGTTAACTAAATACTTGGTACCGATATTTCTACATATTTATAAATTACATGTTTGTGAATTAGATTTGCATTCATTTTTTTCCATTCTAACTGGGATGGCCTGCAAATTCTGGTATTTTTGTTGTAACAAGTGTTTGCTTGTAGCTTATTGTCAACTCCACTTGTGTGCAACTTGTGCATATTTCCAGCTAGGTTTCACAGTAAGTAACATAATTCTTCATTACATTTCATTTCTATTACCAGAGAATTTTCCAAGCATTTGATGCCAATAAAACTGGTTCTCTGAACTCTTTTGAACTCCAACGTGCAATCACTGCTACTGGTAAGTTCTCATTGCTGCAAACTTTTAAATTATGTGGCCTTTTTACATTGTTTCGAAGTTGACTTCACAACAGCTTCTTGTTTATATTAACCAACACTTTTCCCTCAATTGCTTCCTCAATTCATTTAATCTATCTCACAACTTTATAAGAAGTCTACTACTGAACATGACCTGGGCATTATTGTCAACAGCGATTTGCATTGGGACAAACCACATTTCTAAAATTGTCAAGAAGGCTGAGGGTGTCTTAGCATCACACAGTAAGACTTTTGTCAGCTGCTCTCCAGCTATCTATTGAGAACTGAATATGGCTATGGTACATCCACACTAGAGTTTGCATCACCAGTCTGGAACTCCTATCTTGCTCAGCATATCAATCTCCTGGAAACTGTTCAGAACCTTGCAACCAGATGAATACCCACCATCAGGCATCTACCATACTCTGAACGTCTTGTTTCCCTGGGCACAGTCTCATTAAAGCTTTGACGTCTAGCAACTGACTTGGTAGATACCCACAAGATTATCTGTCTTTCCCAAAACAACCTTGGGCACCTTTTTGAATTCCATATGTCAAACACCTGTGGACATCCTTACAAAATCACAAAACAACACAGCACTCATTACTTTTTGAAACATTTTTTCACTCAGAATTGTTGAAGCATGGAATAAACTACCCACGTCAATAGTTAGCTATCAGGACTCTACATCCTTCAAAACTTCCATGCTTCCTGAAATTAGCCAACAGTACACCTGATGCCCCTCCCCTTTTTTTTAATGACTCATTCACTGTTCACTTTCTCTGTATTATTCTATATACTGTACATGCCCTTTTGGCTACCTTTTCTGATGAGTTGTAGTGCACCTGAGAACTGTATACAATAAATCCATTATTATTATATTACACATACACCTGAGTATATTTAATTTTGATGTGCAACTTCACAGGGCTTTATTCAATGCAATGAAGCACCGTACCTGTGACAATAAGTACCATATAAGGTATTTGATGCTTTCACAAACCAAAGAGCTTCATAGAGCCAATATTGACTACAGGGTCCTGTCAAAAGACATACTAATACATCCACAAAGAATTTAGACTTATAAACTGGAATGTGGTTGGTGTTAGGAAGGGCATCCAGCTGTAAAATCCTGCCAAAACAAAACCACAGGAGCCTGGT
>JAOPUL010000839.1:36608220-36618326 GCA_027564515.1 Octopus rubescens | reverse complement strand
AGTAAACTTTGTATTTAATGTTAAATGTAATAACTTCCCCCCCCCCCCCAAAAAAAAATTCCAGGCCTTGTGCCTATAGTAGAAATGATTATTATTGCTATTATTGATGTGATGGTAAAGTGTCAGAAAAAGTAAGGCACCAACAAAATACCTCTGTCAGTTACACTTTTAGTACTGGTTAGATGGGTCATTGATATTTTTGTTAGGCTGGTTTTGGCTGCATGCTGTTACTCTTATTAAAACCAAGTCTATTTGAAGTTTTTGAGGAAAATATTACAGTGATTACAATTGTTACTTGCCAGATGTTGTATCGCTGATTACCTGCAGTGAATTATGTTTGTATATTGGCTAAGTGTTAGATAGCTATATCTTTGTGTTGGCAAGAGGCATGAATTAAGAATGTCAGTGCTCAGAGAAGTGCATTGTAGCTGAAGTGACTTTTTTTAACCCAAGGTAAAGCAGCGACTAAGAATCCTGTTCGCCTGTCTTTTGTGGTACTCCTCTCAACCTCTGCACTGATTGTCCCACACTATGTATTTTTGACCTTATTTTGGAAGGAAACTCTTGGAAAATTCCATTGATCTTACAATTGCAAGTCACTTGATATGCTGGGCCTATTTCTCATTACTGGCCTAATACAGTTTTAAATCTAAGCCCCACTACACACTCCTGTATGTTTTAAGATCAAATCCTGTCATGGTCAACTTTGACCTTCATGACCTCATGGTTCATGGTTAATAAAAGGGTGGCATATTAAACTGGCAAGGTTGTTAGTGTCAGAGTCCCTTATGATATTTGTTAGAGCTCTCTGCAATCTCAGTTCAAATCCTGCTGAAGTAAGCTTTGCATTCAGGGTTGATAAATATAGTACCAGTTAAGTATTGGGTTTGATTCTTCTTTCTTTCACTCTCTCAGAACTAGTTGTAGCTAACAAAAACACCCAAGAGAAGGCAGTGGGTAATCAATCCTTGTGCTTGCTTACTGCAAAAAGTCTATGGCAAACATGGTATTCATTAACTTGATGGTGCAAGGAAGGGAAGAAGTGTTAACAAACCAAGTACTATTGCTGTAAAGTGGTTGGTGATAGGAAAGCATCCAACCTGTAAAACAATGCTAAACTCTCAATCAATGATTTACAAAGAAATGCAACAAGTGACTGGATGCTGTGTTGGAGAGGATTCATTCAACCCATTCAAGCTTGGCAAAACAGACATAAAATGACAATGATGACTCTCATGGATAGTGGTTGTTGGGACCAACTGACACTACTCATCCCCTTTCTCTATAATTTTGTGATCTTATTTGTGTAAATATAAGAAATCATTTTCCTTAATTATTAAGAAAATGTAAAATAATTCTCTTTATGAGGCTTATATGAAATAAATATTGATTAATTGACATTAGTCTTACAGACTGTATGTAATGTGATGGAAAGTTCTGAGCAAACCTAGACTATAATTTGGTTTCCATATCCAGTCAAAATTATGACATTTGATATACTGGATCCCTTATGAAGGTCATGAACATAACATCTCTAATTGTGCCCCCACTTTGTTCTAAATAATTAACTTTTGTAAAACATAAAAGAAACATTGTTTTATTTATTTCTGAGAGAGTGAAAGAAAGGAAAAGAAAGAATCGACCCCAGTACTTAACTGGTACAATGTTTCAGATTCATAGGAGAAAGAGAAAGACGTATGATTGTATGACATTAATGCCTTCCACTAATACATTTTCAATGTAAGTGAAAGGATTTGAAATAATAGCAATTAGGTACAGAAACTGTTTTGGTTATTGTTGCTTGTGTGTGTGTGTGTGTGTGTGTGTGTGTGTGTGTGTGAGATATAGAGTTGTTATTTCCTTTTAAATCGCTTTTTTTTCTTTCTCCTAATTTCAGTGGCTGGAAAAAGTTCTTTTGTGATGGCTGATTGAAGAACTAACATTGGAGAGTTTTGTTTGTAGAAGACACCGAAGAAAGTTCTTCTTTCTTAGATTCTATTTTAATATATATTAACACTACAAAGATATTAGGTGCTAATAACTATTATAAGTTCCTGTAGAAAGGAGAGAAAATGAAAAAAAAATATATTTATCACGTATATATATCAATATATTTTTATCACAGAAATTTTATCATGTTTTGTATAGGGTTATTGGAATTTGAAAATTCAATACCCAATTATAAATTTACCAAAATATTTTTATTGTAGAATATTTACACACAAATATTTATTTTTTATTCAACTTAGAAAACATTTTCGTTTGTTTTTAATTTATTTTAAAATGTCAATTTTTGTGTATGTGTTTGTATTGTAAAAGATATTTTCTTGCAAATTGTCAATTCTTGATATCTTTGTGCCTCAAAATAACTTAGATTTCCTTGCTCTGACTCTATTGCTAGTACCACAGAATGAAGAACACAATGTTAGCTGTAAATGCTATGAAAATGTATGTTAAAACCATCAAAATATCATTTAGATAATATAGCTGTGTGTGTGTATGTGTGTTTATATGACAGTGTATCTAACAGATTATTCTTTTAGTTTCCTTTTTGCTGAACATAAATGTATGCTTGTTCTACTAAAGTAATGTTACTGTTAGCCCAGACTGTTATTTCTCAAGATGGTCTACAAGGGCATTCATATACATTTGCACCACCGCCCACATTTATGCATCAAACTTCTGACCTACTTTTCCTACTCCACCTAAGGAAAGTTCAGCAAAGAACAAATAACAAGAAGCAGTTTACACAATTTAATTTTAACAACAAAGTTTATTTTTGTTATTGCATTTATTAAAAACTGTGTTAATTTTAACACATTGAATATAAATATATGTGGTAATTTAAAGAAAATAGCAAAAAGTTAAGAATTTTGACAAGCAAAAAAGGTTCAACAGATAACAGTCATTTTACTTGGACTTAAAAGAGTTATTCCTAGTGTTGTAAAATGTCTATCGACTAAGAATTCAATTTGATAAAGCTTTGATTTGAGTACGATTCCTGATTCAAAAGATACTTCATTGTGTAAAATTCTTCTCAAAACTGCTAGCAATATTAAAAAATAAAATTACTATCTGCTGAACTCTCCTTAATTGGAGGTGGAAAAATGAGTCAGAGTTTTGATATATAAAAGAGAGTGGTGGTGTGATATTGTATGAGCACCGAGAAACATGCAACAAACAGCAGAAATCAAATGACCAACATATGTAATCATGTAGCCTAAACAATATCTACACAACAGGCACAGCAAAGCAAAATAATTTTTTTTAAAGTTGATAATTGATAAAATTACAGTTCTTATTTTGTTTTTCACTTCACATTATACTTTCAACATTTTGATTTTAATGAATTATAAATAACTCTTCCTCATTACACAAAGTGCCTTACATCTAACATTTTATCTATGTGTATGTTTTATATATTTGAATAGAAAGCTCTTATTTATTAAAATAAAACCCAAATATCCGTATCTGAGGTTTTAATGAAGACAAACGTCTTTCAAGCCCCCAAGTTTACTGGTTTGGGTCAAATGATATCCTTAAATTTCTAGAAGAACAAAACAAAGTAAATGAAAAACCTGCACAAAAATATATTAATGAAAATTAATATTTAAATAGTTAGTCACTTTTATTAGATGACCTGTTAAAGTATCCTTTGACCTCATGGGGTCTTGTCAATAAGAGATGGGGGGGAGAGAGAGAGAATACTTGGTCATATTAACTGCTCGTTAATCAGTTAATGATTTAACTGATCAGTAACTGATTAATGATCAGTTTAAATTGTTGTGGGTTAGTAGCTTTAGCTATAAACAAGAGTAGAAAGGGTGTTGTTATGCGGTTTAACTCAGTTTGCTCAATAAAGGTAGAAACGACACATTGGGTTATTCAGATATCTAGGGTTGCATTATCCAATGTGTGTTTTTCTTTTTGGAGAGTAATTTGAGGAAAATATGGTTGCTATTACTAGTTTTGGAGAGTAATTTGAGGAAAATATGGTTGCTATTACTAGTAGCTTGAACAACTCCATAGAAACTCCCTTGTTGGCTTACAGAAAGTTGGAAATAGAGTGGTATTCTAACCTCAGTACAACTTGATTTCAAGTGGGACATATTGAAACAATGCTTTTTACATAAGACATTAACTCTGTATAAGCTTGTTGATAAAATAGAGGAATTAAAGATTTTTAGTTAAACAAAAAAAAAACAAAGATAATTATTTTGAATAAATTACACATAAATTAATATTGATTTCTTTTGTAGACACAAGGTTTTTGAATTATGAAATTCTGTGACATACTTTCTCAAGAGTAATAACAAAATTTATAAAGTGAAATAGCTATATCTGGGAATCAAGAGAATTGCAGCATCAAATTGTTGGTTGCTTAACCTATACTCCACAACACTCACTTATACACACTTGTTTTATTCAAGTTGATTGGGCATATAAATATTAAAATGTAACTTTATAGTAAAAACAAATGAGTTGAGTGGAAATATGTGTTTTGTACAGAAACTACACCCACCAAATAAATGATTTGATGAATTTATTTATTGTAAGTATATTATCTAATTGGAATTGCTCACAACCTATTAGGAATGTCTGTTACTCTTAGCTTGATTAATTCATCATGCTGAATTGTCACAACTCACTTTGGGCTTTAATACCAGCAGCCTAATGCAGCCAATACCTCATAACCAATGAAACAAAATGGGGACAATAGCCTATACCACGACCACCACCACCAGGTCTACTAAGGGTACTTTATTCTTATACTATTGTTACTGTTAGATTATTTTTCTCAAACATGTTAACTGTCTGTTTTTAAATATTATTAAGATATTTTGCACTGTTTATAAAGAAAGTATACTATTAGTGAAACATTTTATAAGACAATATTCAAGTTTATTATAATGCTCTGTACAGCCTGCTTCTCTATGCCTGGCATGCGACTGTTTTCATATGTTTGTGTCTCAAAATGAATTTGTAAATTATATTTCTTTTAACCTTTTAATGTCTGGAATTATTTCCAAGCTTTCCTACGTTTTAGGAAGACCTTGTAAGGTAAAAACAAATTTTTACTATTATATTGATTTTTTTTTTTCTGTTAGAAGATAAAGAAATCCTTTACAAGTGAGTGATGCCAATTTTTTAAAGTCTTGAAGTAGCTTTCAAATGGATTGATTACTTCCTGTAGAATCATATTATACTAGCAAAGAATTGTCAAGATAATATTTTGCCTGGTGGATCTAAAAAGCTTGTACCAAGCTTCTGGTGAGGCCAAGGCTGCAACCCAGCTTCATATCTTCTTAGATGCCATTTCGTCGCACTTATTCTATAATGTCTTTGAAAAAGGCAAGAATGTCACTACATCATTTTCATCACTAAGTTTGCAGTCATTTACTGTTGTAAATAAAAAACTAATGCATTTCTATATCATGAGACTCTATAGGGCAGAGACTTATCTCTGATTTTTCTTGAGCATTTAGTAGATGAAAGATAAATCTCTCAATATAAGCCTTTGAGCTATTACAGGTGACTTTTCCTACTGAAGGAATTGAACCCAGTACTACAGACCAACATGGTACTGTCATTACTTACAACTGTGTTCTTAGTACAATATTACTTAAATCTAGGTGGACTTCGCTGTTGAAAGTAAAATTGTTGTTAACCCAGATAGCAAACAGGCCTATGATCAGAGGTAATCCAGCCATGATCATTCCATCCTTTTCCTCTGTACAGGGAACTCAGGACTACATTATCCAACATGACATTTTTAAAGATGGTTGGATGTAATTTGAGGATAACTTGTGGCTATTTCTAGGAGGCTAAGCAACTATATAGGGGCTTCTTCATTAGCTTGAGTGCTGGTGATCCTCTCAGCTTGTTGCCCAATATTTTATCAACTGGGCCATTTGCACCTTCACTAAAAATACCATTAAATTCATTTGTCTAGAATCATATTTGCTATTAAAAAAGAAATTATTTTAATTAGATCAGTCAAAATAATTTTTAGTATCAGACCTTCCATCATAGAGAAATTTTGGGATGTTTGTTTCCAAACTTAAAGGTTTGAATTTCTCATAAATTTTTAATATATTGATTTCTCACTTGGGTTCAAAGCTATAAATTTACAAAGGAGAATAGATTGGCTGTATACCTTTCTCAAGAACACAAATTTTATAGAAGTGTTGTGATTTCATGAGCTTGACTCAGAGGAGACTTGTTTCTTAATTTACATACTTGAATTTAACAAAGCCCAAATTTCTATTCTTTTACATATTCTATGACTACTTCACAATATTTTAACTCTTTTACTACATTTTCAGTTAGAATAGTCATCATGCTGATGACTTAAATGTGCAATGAAGGGGTTAAAACATTGTCATTTACTTGTCATAACTGTTAGTAACATTAATTCTATGTTTTCTAAAACATAGAATTAATATGTGCGTGTATGTGTGTGTGTGAGAGAGAGAAAGAGAGGGGGGGTATATTCATTGCTGCCAACAGTGTTAATCCATTAACAACAGGATTTACAGTTAGAATGATTCCATAGTCTATCCATTATATGGTGCTACCAATTTCTATAGATTTGAAAAAGTCACAATTAGAATAGTCATTATATTGTAGCTTTAATGTAGCATTGCCAACCAGTGTAATATTAGAAGCATTAATTCATTGACAATAGGACTTAATTAGAATAGCTATTTATTGTACCCATTAAATAGGCAGCATACTGGTCTTTATGGTGTTACAGAATTGAAAGGGTGAATTCAGCAAGAGCAGGATTGACAATAAGATTATTTCTATGTGGCTGAGAGAAAAATGTCCAAAATGTTTTCGATCCTAACCATTAGATCCTTTAAAATGATGTCTTTGATGAGTGTGATTATTTTTATTTATTAATATTTTTAGAATTTTTTTTTATTTCTATTTTTTACCCATAAAGAAATGAGTTCATATTGTAGAGAATATTGTTTGTTTGAATTTTATCTAAAATAAATTCTAAAATCATAAACTTATATATATTATACATATATATTATTATTTTGATATATATTATATATGCATATTATAATATATATATTATTATTTTGATATATATATTAAATATGCATATTATATTTAATACACACACACACACATATATATATAAATTGTTTGGTATACTTGCAATATTCTTACAATAAACATTTTTGTAAATAGATTTAATATATTTCATTTACATGTTTATTCATATACTCATTCACACATATACACTTACATACACTTACTTACATACATGCTCCTTCACACATTCATTCCAAACATCTATTAACTCTCACACATACACACACACACTCATTTACTAACAAAATATTCATCTTTTTTACACACACACGCACACACACACACTCACTCCTTCATTCCTCACCATGACATAGAAGGTCATGATAGAACTGAAAAATCATACAGAGCCAGTAGTATAAATGGTAAATGTAACAGGCCATTAACCAAAGGTTTCATGTTCAAGTGCTACTTGATGCTTACACTTTTTTTCACTTTAGTTCTAGTTCTTGTCTGTCTCTGTACAAATAATAAAGCAGTTAAGTGACAGAAATAATAGTCTTGCACAAAATGTCATGGTATTTATTTCCTTCTCTTTCTACAATTTGAGATCAAATCTTGCTGGGGTTGACTTAACTCTTTAGCATTCAACCCATCCATATCTGGCCCAAATATTCTACCTGTTTTATGTTCAAACTGGCAAGATACAGCCTCTCTCACCTACCCTACAATGTCATTCTAAAAATAAGCAATCACATTATATTAATCTTGAAGCTACAAGATAATGCATGATTAATTCAAAACAAAGTGAATTAATAAGCATTACATTCGACAGAGTAATCTGAATGCTAAAGGGTTTAAAGTTTAAGCTTTCCAACAATTTTCATCTCTTATAAATCAGTGTCCATGTATTTATGTAAAATATAAATACCCACACACACATACACACGCGTATGTATGTATGTGTAAATGTTAAGTTAAGTTTATTATCTTAAAAAGCTAGTCTAAGAATAACAGGACATTAGAACTAGACAGACCTGGGAGAATGAGGGTGCTTTTAACATGCCACCGGCACCAGACTCTCGATGCTAGGTCTTTTACGTGGCACTACATGCGATTGGTAGTCAGACGGACATATAGAGCAAGGACGGATGAGACCTATAGATCATTATATTATATATATATATATATATATTATATTATATATTTATATTATATATATTGTAGGTCTGCTGATGGCTGTACTTCTAAAAGAGCAGGTAGAACAAAAAACAAAACTGTATAGGTGATCAGACAACTAGGTGTGTGATTATGATAATACATGACCATTCTTTTGTCTTTAGTGAGGAAAAAATTCTCAGAAAACTAAAACAACATTGACAATATTATTAGTTTGTTTTTGTTTTTAATTTATCCATTTGCTGTGAGAAAAATATATTTTTGTTTCCTGTAGAGTTTTAAATTATTTCTAGAAATATCTTATTCACCATAATTTTATTCTAAGCATTTGCTTTTAGTTTAAACAGATTGTTTTGAATATTAAAATAGTTTGATATTTCCAATACTACTCACATTGCCTTTTTCATTTCAATTTTTTACATTTTTTTTTCAGTTGGTCTATTCCTCAAGCATCTTCAGGTGTGCTGTTCCTACATGTGTACGTGTAGGATGGATTTTACACTGAAAATGCTTTATTTTTATCATTAAGATTATGGCTGGATATATTGAAACTTTAGGACAGAAATAAAGTTTAAATCAAAATTAAGCCTAGTTGCTGGTGCCACATAAAAAAAGCATTCAGTCCACTCTGTAAAGTGGTTGGTGTTAGGAAGGGCATCCAGCCATAAAAACCCTGCCAAAACAAACAGTGAAGCCTGGTGCAGTCTTCTGCCTAGCCAGCTCCTGTCAAACCGTCTAACCCATGCCAGCATGGAAATCGGACGTTAAATGATGATGATGTAAGTAGGTAAAGGATACCTGAAGACCCTTGAAGAATACATTAAACAGAATGTAATGTAGAAAATGAAGATATGAAAAATGAGATTCAGAGTTTGTAAACGTTATTCTATTTTAACAATAATTCATCTCAGAACTATCGATGTGAAATAACATTCAATATATTATTTAAGAATGAAATATTTTGCTGTCGTTTTCATATTTTAAAGAAATACCTATTTATTGTTTGATATTTGATATTTTTTCTAATTTAGTTACTAACAAATCTGCATGGGTATGCAAGTATTTATAAGTATGATAATCCTGAGGATATTATATTTTTTACATTTTCATTGTTTTTAAAATTCAAGTAAAGAAAAAATCAAACACAATTATCACTTGTTTCCTTTTGTACTTTCCAAAACTTTAAAAAGTCATTTTTTCGTTTGTATTTTTTTAAACCAAAACTCTCTGAAACATATTTTGTCTTATGTGTCAATAAATCAAATGAAAATTTATATTTTCCCACTCCTAAAAACAACTACTCCATATATAAGATAGTATACCTTATACTCCGGCATGTCTTATACACTGGAAAATACAATATGCAATCATATTCTTTATTTTCCTAATTCTAAAAGAAGCAAATAACAGTTTATTTGGATCAGAAACATAGCTAATTGCAAATCACTATAAAATTACAAAAAGCTTATCTGTTTATCTTCTCTTTCAAACCAGCCAGACCCAGCCTCTCATACTTATCTTACAATGTCATGCTAAAAATAAGCAATCACATCACAAAAGCTCAAAGCTACAAGATAATGCCTGATTAATTAAAAACAGTGTGGTTAAATCAGCATTACATTTAATAGAATATTCTGAATACTAAAGGGTTAAAAAGAAAACATTTCTACTTCTACTATTTAAGGATACTGGATATGGACCAATTTAAAAAGTCTTTGTTAATTTATGTCAGGCATGGCTGTGTAGTAAGAAGCTTGCTTCCCAACCCCATGGTTCCAGGTTCAGTCCCACTGCGTGGCACCATGGGCAAGTGTTTTCTACTATAGCCTCGGGCCGACCAAAGCCTTGTGAGTGGATTTGGTAGACGGAAACTGAAAGAA
>JAOPUL010000839.1:36475547-36498882 GCA_027564515.1 Octopus rubescens | reverse complement strand
TTAATACATTAATTTTTTTCCCCCCCCCCCCCGCCTATGTTCTTTTCTCCTTCTCTCTCTCTCTCTCTCTCTCTCTCTCTCTCTCTCTCTCTCTCTAGTAAGATTACAAATAGGTTGCTGCCAAGCCACTACAGTCATAAATAATAGATTTTTCTTTCCAAGACCAATAATTTCAAATAGCTTATAAATACAGTGGTTGAAATTGCTTAGTAAATATATATATATATATATATTGAAGAAATTATGGCACTGATGAGGCTTTGTGTTAATTTTTTTCTGTTTAGAATACTTGGTAAAACAATATAAGTTGAGGAAATTTTTACAACTTGAAACAAAATGGGGTAAAAATGAAACTCCATAGTGATTTCTACATCAGTTTGGAAGTTTAAAATAAAGATATATTTAAATCCAATTCTGTTATTTATGGGTTTCAAATGTAGGTCTTCAATTATATTTTTTTATTACTTTAGTTTTCTGCACATTAGCATCATCAGTGTTATTTTAATCATTGAATATAGTTAAGCTTTAACCTAGGCCTCCATAGTTAATACTGTCAGTCAGTGGGTTGAATTTATTGATCAAGGCATTGATCAAGGCTAGATAGATATATTGTGTGAGAGGTTTTTTTTTTTGATGTAATAGAATACGTTTTCTTGGGTAGATGATGATTGTTTTAAAATGTGCATATCAATCATAATCTTTTATCTTTTACTTGTTTGTCATTAGACTGCAACCATGCTGGGGCACCGCCTTGCTGAACCGCTAAGGCAACGTAAACACACCAACACCGGTTGTCAAGTGGTAGTGGGGGACAATCACACACATAAATATATATTATACGATGGACTTTGTTTCCGTCTACCAAATCCACTTACAAGACTTTGGTTGGCCCGAGGCTATAGTAGAAGACACTTACTTGCCCGAGGTTCCACACAGTGGGACTGAACTTGGAACCATGTGGTTGGGAAGCAATTTTCTTGCCATGCCTATATATATATATATATATATATTCTCAACTCTTCGGGTATTATGGTCTCTCTCTGCAATAAAAAGATCAGGTTTGAAAGTGTTGATGTGCATACACATATACAAGCTCATGATCTTAGAATTTTTGTTTTTAATCTTTTAATCAGAAGGTTAAAGCATTATCCATGATCCCTTTCAGGGCCTTTGAGACTTGTGGAGGAAGGGGAGTATTCTCAAACCAGATCTGGTCCAAATGTTATAAGCCCCCAAGGTACCTGGTGGTGATGTTAAATCAGGCAATGGATTAAGTCTACTTACCCAAGTAGGTCATGGTGGGATTTGAACTACTCGGAATACAAAAACCAGAACAAATACCCCAGTTGTTCCATTATCACTGCTCTGGATCGATACCATTTTTTTTTCTTTTTTTTTTTTTTTTGACAACTTGAAAGGATTGAAAGTTAACCTTAGCAGGATTTGAACTCAGACCACAGTGTTGGAACAAATGCTATAATAACTCTGCCAATTCTCCTTGTAGAGTGTTCAACATTCCTCCAATTTTGTGCTAAGGGCTAAACAGTTGTGGAAATGGGCTGCGAATGTGAAGAATTCTTTTTTTTTTTTTAAATAAAATGTTTCCTAATTGAGAACCAGTGAAAACTTTAAACGTACATCCAACTTATAAGTATGTTATACACACAGCCATTGCGAAATACAAGATTCAATTATGTAAATCGGAATAAAATCACTTTTTTTCCCAGGGAATGTCTGCTTTTTTAGAAAAATTTTCAAGAATATAGCGTACATGTACACTTAACCAAAGAAAGAATGACTATTTACCATAGGTTTGTTCAAGGAGAACTAAAAGTTGCTATGAAATAGCATTACCAGGGATGCTTTATCAAATTTCAAAGAAGAGACTAAGATGGTGTCTTATTTCTTTCTGCTCTACAGAAGTCATCATCATTTAATGTCTGTTTTCCATGCTAGCATGGGTTTGACTGGAGCTGGTAAGGCCAGGGACCACACACCAGGCTCAATTGTCTGTTCTGGCATGGTTTCTATGGCTGGATGCCCTTCCTAATGCCAACCACTCCACAGTGTACTGGGTACTTTTTATGTGGCACCAGCACCGGTATCAATTCTGCTGTGCTGGTTGGGTCCTCCTTCGTAAGGCTCAGTGAAGATCGGCCTTCAATACTTCATCCCATGTCTTCCTGGCTCTCCCTCTTCCACAAGTTCCATCCACTTTAAGTCAGCAGCACTTCTGTATGCAACTGTCTGCATCCATATTTGTGCCAATCAATACTAGCTAGTAAAATTCCTCTTCACTTCATAATGTGTGTGTATATGAGAGAGAGAGAGAGAGAACATTGTAAGTTCCTGGGAGTTTAGCAAAACTCCGATAGTGATCACCCTCAGTACCTTCTTTGTTAAGTTTTTCTAAGTTATTCAATTTGCAGCAATTCCTTGCTTGTTGAGTCTAGTCAGTGTTAGTTTGATTTCTAACAAATCTCTCAAGTTACTGCCACTTTGCACCTGCTATTTGTTAAGTCTACAAAGTATGGTTTGTTTGTGCAGGTGGCATCTCCAGAACTCTGAAACTGGGACTTGTCGGTTCTGTCTATGACTTATTGATTGGTGATATGGTTCTGTTAAATCTGTCAAGACAGCAATGTGAAAAATATCAGTTTTATCGTTTTTGAAATATCAACTTTTGAAATATCTCCTCCCCACACTGCTTGCCAACTGGTGTTGGTTTGGTTACGTCCACATAACTTAGTGGTCCAGTAAAAGAGACTGATAGAATAAGTACCAAAGTGGGTTCATTTGTTTGACTAAAACATTTCAAGTGGGGGGGGGGTTATAAATGTTCTTTTTTTTAATTTAATTTTTTTTTTTTTTTCATTCATTCAGATGTTCAAAGTTTAAAATAATATATTTCTCTGCCCTCTGATATTTCATTATCATCTTCCTTTAACGTCCGTTTTTCCATACTAGCATGGGTTGGACGACTTGACCGGAGCTGGCAAACCGGGGGGGGGGGGCTACGCCATGTTCCAGTCTGATTTTGCTTTTATTATTATTTATTATTTGTATATTACTGAAGGCTGAGTGTTTAGGTATCCTTGTACTAGATACATTCTTACTAACAATGTCTATTAATTCCTGTTGGATAAAATGTATTAAAAGGCTTTTCTTTTCTTTTTTTTTTTAAATTGGAAATAAGATATTCTTTTTATTGAATCACATTTTTTGTAAATTTGGTTAAAGAACATTGATGTAAATATTCTAAAAACCATTTTTTGTCCAAACAGCTGTTTTACTTTTTTCTTTTACTAGTTTTAGTCTTTGGACTTTGATTAAGCTCTCGGGTCAGAGTTCAGCTTTAGTTGTTTGACAATCCCAATATTTTTCTGATCTTTGTTTTATTAAATTGAGCTGGATTTGAACTCTGAATATGCAAATGCTTTTTCCAGTTGTCTATAATTCTACAAATCCTCTATATATATATCTATGAACTGTATCTTTTTTCTGTAAATCTACTTTATCCTTTGGTTTGGAACCTATATTTTTAATGGCGAAATAATTTGCTGTTTAGCCTCCAAACCCATTTGGTACATTTGTCCTAGGTCTGTATTGACCAATATCACTTTTTTTTTTTTTTTTTTTTTTTAATACAATAGTGCGATTTGAGAGAGACTTGACTGCTATATCTAGCAGGCAGTGACCTTGTAGAAGCTTTCTTGTTGGCTTGAGAAAAATTGTTTTGTGTAAGATCTGTTTCATTTGGTGTTTGTTATTAGTGGAGATAGTATCTTAGACTTTCAACTGCAGTGTTGGAATTGAATTAATTTCCTGTAAACACTTTGCCAATAAGACTATATTAATTTCCATTCTCAAACAGTTACTCTATTTAGTGCCACATTGAATCTGGTTGTCTTTTTCCTTTATTGCCAGACAAAGTTAAGAACATTTTTTTTTAACAGATCTTCAACCAGTTTACATATCTGTGTTTTGTCTCTTCCCCCTCCCGCTTGACAACTGGTATTGATGTGTTTATGTCCCTCCCTGTAACCAGGGCCTATGAGAAGGGTGTCCAGGTAGTACTTTGTTCAGGGGCCCAAGAGTTAAGGAGCTCTATACCTCGGAGCCCCAAAGGGGTCTTGTACTGCCTTGCAAAATTTCTCTTGGAGGTCCTGCCTGTAACTTAGTGGTTTGGCAAAAGAAACTGATAGAATAAGTACTGGGGCCGATTTGTCCAACTAAAAGTTCTTCAAGGCAGTGCCCTAGCATGGCCACAGTCTAATTACTGAAACAAGTAACAGATATGGTTAGTGCTTTAAATCTTTTATACTGTAATTTACAGCTGATTGTCATGAGTAGTACAAAGATTAAAGTGTCAAATTGGGGTCAAATTTTGTGACTCCGTGTGCTATTTGTAGATAAATAATTTTTAATATGTTCCTATGTAAGGAGGCGAGCTGGCAGAATAATTAGCACACCAGGCAAAAGGCGTTGCGGCATTTTGTCTGTCTTTACACTCGGGTTCAAAATTCCGCTTAGGTCAACCTTGCCTTTCATCCTTTCGGGGTCGATAAATAAGTACCAGTCGAGCACTGGGGTCGATATAATCGACTTACCCCCAGCCCTAAACTTGCTGGCCCTGTGCCAAAATTTGAATCCAATATTATGTTTCTATGTAAGGTGGCGAGCTGGCAGAATTGTTAGCACACCAGGCAAAAAGCTTAGAGGGAATTTGTCCGTCTTTATGTTCTGAGTTCCGAGTTCAAATTCCACTGTGGACGACTTTGCCTTTCATCCTTTCGGGGTCAATAAAATAAGTACCAGTTGAGCACTGGGGTCGTTGTAATCAGCTTAACCTCTCCTCTGAAATTGCTGGCCAATATTATGTTTCTTTGTGTCGTCTTAGCAAGGAAGCTTAAGCAGTGCAGGGCACACTGATCATCCAAAATCAGTGATTTTGAAGGACACAAATGTCTCACCCATTGAATCTATTGAACTATTTTAGCAAATGATACTTGATATTTTGATCACAGATGTTATGTTTGGCTGTTTTAGGGCCAAATATGTTTAGATGTGTAGCAAATATAATGCTGTGTTTGCATAAGTACACTGCACTGTAGTCATATATGCACCTCATCTTTAAGGGGAATTTCAATTTTTAAATTTCTCATGTTATAGTCAACAATAGAAAGACAAACTATTTGACTATTTGTGCTATATTGCAAACAACTTTCAGATCACAGTTGATACTGTGAGTTTAAATTTCAGCCAATCTTCACCAAAGCTGAGGAATGACTGACCATAGGATCTTTGATCATCACCATTACTTTAATGTCCACTTGCATGTTATCAGACAGGATTTGTTGAGGTAGATTTTCAATGCCTGGTTGCCCTTTCACCAACCCTTATCTGTTTCTATAGCCAGTTATTTTTCACAGAAGATTGGAAATGAAGTGTCACTTGTATGGTGGTGATACTTGTGTACAACAATCATGTAATATCAAGACAAGGAGATACACATGCACACACCACACCACTTCTCTCTGTCTCTCTATATCTCACACATTAGTGCTTGAAATAATGCCATCAACACCACTGTTACAAACCGTTCTTTATTACACAAGAATTTCTCTATGAAAGTTGGTTTATGTAGAAATGTTATATAACATTGAAATATAAATGGATTAAATATAACTGGTAGAATGTGTATTCAGTGAATTTGATGTCACACAGCTAAGTATACATCAAACTATTATAAACCAATACTAATCCTGAGGTAAGGATTGACTGATTTATCTGTATTGCAGGCACACTAGAATAATCTCTCAAACTGTTTGATATTATGGCATTGAGATCAAAGATAATTTTGAATTTAAATATGTTTAATCTGTTAACTCTTATTCTAATTGTGGTAAATGAGCTCACTTCCATTTTGATTATACTTCACCTGGCTAATTTATATGTAGCTCCTGTGTCTATTTAACAAATCTAAAATGAATTAAACATTCTCACATAAACATTTTAGTTTTTTTCTTGACCTCCGACTAGCAATATATTATCCCCTGAAGCAACACTGCTGCCTTGCTCAACCTAACTGAAAATTATAATTAGGTGGTTATCATGAGCTCTTGCTAGCTGGGAAAACATTAATTAGATATATAATCATGTAACTTATATTTAAAGATAATATCTGAAGGAGAATTGTAACAGCTTTGGTTTTTAAGTTTGCAAATTTGTTGGATTTTTTTCATAGCTAGAATAAGCATATTTGATTTGACCTACCTCTCTCCTCTTTTCATTTTGTGTTCAATTGATGTGATCTAGAGATGGGTAAAATAAATAGCAAACTGGAGCTAATACGGGGGTTGATATGATTGGCTAAATCGCTTGAAAACAGAACCCCAAAATAGCTACAGTCCAATGAATCAGTAAATTTACAGAGTACCATGAGACAATTTGTGAAATGCTAAGACAATGCTACCACCTAATTCGCAGTCTTTAGCTACAACCTGAGGAGCCCCACAAATTTGTGTACGTTTGCCTCATGGACAGCAATGAAGTGGTGACACAACACCAGGAATTGCAAAATCATCAGAGTAGACAAATGTCCAACTACTGAACATTAACATACAATTCTATAACTGAATTGCAGTCATGTTGGTTCAATTTCACTGCAGGGCATCTACTAGAGCCTTGAATTGAGCAGTCATTTGTGAGTGGAATTTGGTAAATGGACATTATGTATACGTCCAAATGCATGTATATCTGTATTTAGATAAGTGTTGTTTTCAAAATGTGTAATTTAGTGTGTTGAGAAATATGTTGATGAAATAAGTCCCATGGGAAGGGTGAATGTGGCTAAACTGTTGAAAGCAGTGCTTCAGCATGGCCACATTCTGTCAATGAAACTAGTAGAAAGAGATAAAATATATATTTTTAACTCTGGACATAATTGTTTCTATGATGGAAATATATGAAGAAAAAAAAAAAAACTATTCAATTCAAACAGTAAGACTACGCTCCTTAAAGGTAGAATTCTCTGTAACAAGATAGAAAATTTAAATGTTGGAATTGAGGCTATACCTGTAAATGTTCAATAATTATATATTGAGAAGGTATATTTGTGCAATGTCTGTGGAAAGAGCTAATTAGACCTAATGTGTGACGAGACTGATAATTGTGTGTATCTATGTAAATGTGTGTGTGTGTGTGTATAATGTGAATAGAATAGACAAAGTAAATGATAACAAAGTTTTTAATTTTCCTTCTCAACACAACTGTTTATGTAAGATAAATGCATGTTAAAAAAAAAAATTCACTTCATCGGTGAGATGACAAATGAGATATTTACTCAAAGTAGACTCATTTATATACTCCTGTGGTTGCCATAAAGAACACTGTAATATAAATAAATCTGAAGTGTTGAGCCTTTCTTTTCTGTGTGTACGCACACGCATGCATTTATCTCAGATTCTTAGTTGTGTCCAGGGTAAGAAAATCTTTGTATTTTTATTTTGATATGCATGCCTTGATTCGTTTTTGGTTCATTCCATTTTCAATTCATTTTGATTGTATGAAGTTCTCTTCCCAACCACATAGTTTCTGGTTTAATCTCACTGTGCAGCACCCAAGGCAAGTGTCTTCTACAATAGCCCTGGGCCGACCAAAGCCATGTAAATGCGTTTGGTAGATAGAAACTGAAAGAAGCCCATTTTGTGTGAGTGTTTACATTTGCTACTCTGATAGTTGCTTGATATGAGCAGTTGTTGTTGTTGTCACTGCTCTTTTCAAGAAATAATCTGCTTCTTTCCTACATTCAAAAGATATGTGAAATAAGAGATTCCTTATTTGAAAAACAAGTAAATGTTAGCAACAATTCTTCTATAACATTTGTCTAACCCATGCTAGCATGAGAAAACAACTGTAAAATGAACAGCACCATTATATATTCATATATATGCACATACATTATATGATTTTTATTAATACCTGAAATTTTTTTTATAGCTTATTTTTTTTTCTTTTTGATCTGGAATAAATATACAGAAATGGGGTGGGGGCATGTATTTTTCTGTCAGTGTTACATTTCTATCTTAACCATTTACATCTATATATTATGTAAAGTTAAAATTTCATATTTGGTTGAGGCTACTGAATTGTTTATGATTAATTTTCCAAAGAACTCTCCATAGCAGTGCTCCAGTTTGCATTATTTCAAAATTCTAAATTTACTGTCAATAAACTGTCCTGGAATAGAAGTAAAGATTTAGTAGTTTATGGCTTACATGAAATAGCTTGGTTATCCTAAACAAATCTTAATTTGAGGATTTTATTGAATCAAGGTGGTAAAATTTGCTGAAGATGTTTGACCCTCAGGACATCTGACTTTGACAAATGTAATGATATGAAGCAGAGTAATGATCTTAGTCAGGCTTCAATACTGTATTGGTAAAACTTAGAAATAACTACAAAAGTGGTACTGTTTGTAGAGAGGAAGATAAACACATACCCTCCCATCCTGGAAGATTTTTTTTTTTTTTTTCACTCCAAGACTGACAGATATTTTAGGAGTTATTATTGTTAGTGACTTGTAGACTTGGTACAGAGTGAATAAGCAGTAAGACAGCAGTGGAATGGCTTGATGAAAGTAGTGGGACCCAGAAGAGGAAATCTCCAATGGAAAATGGCTCTTTTAATGAGGTCATTGCCTCAGCGTTATGTGGAACTTGAGAGATTTTTTTTTTTGCTTTTGCTTTCTTATTTCATGTAGCTGACTAAAGACATTCAGAATGAGATTTCCCCCCCACCCCCCACCCCCAATCTGCAATAGGAGCAATTCAATTGCTTCACTGGAGGAGGAAAATTGAACAAGGCTTAAAGCTTGAAAATTTAGAATAATTAACAACCATCTTTAATGTAGTAATCACTGATTAAGTCGAAACCTTTTTTTAAAAGCAGATGGTCTCTGTTTTAAAGATGCTAAGGTATTAGATTGATCAGTAGAACAAGCAACTTATCAGAAGCTCTCTTAAAGCTTGTGAAATTTTTAATATAAGGCATCATGCTGCATGGTTTCCCCTTTCCTCCATTGAAATCTGTAGCTTTAGTTGTAATAATTGTGTGTGAGAGACAGGGTGCGCAATTTTACATTTTTGAATTTGATATACTATTAAATTCTAGTGTGCAGTAAATTTGTAAAACTGAGTAGGCTTTTATAACTATTAGATTACAACTTATTTACTCTAATTAGTACATGCCATTTCTTTTCATCTAATTATTTATACATTTGTACAATTAAATTATGCACAAGCTCTCTCTTTCTCCCTCTTTCCATTTTCTTCTATGGACTAGATTAGTAATTTCTTTCGTTTTGTTTTCATACAAGTTGGATAGGTTTTGTTATATTATTGGTCCATACTTCACTGCAAGTGTTTTTATAGTACGTCTTAACAGATTATTTAATTTAAACATACCTAACTGCAGAATGGGCATCTGGACATGTAAGAGAAGTTCTTCACAGCCTTATTAGGCCATTGATTTCTAGGAAATATTATATTAAACTTAATTTTGATGTATATTAATTCCTGGATGATAGTTAAATATATGACCATACATTTGTAATTATATTTTAACACTTTTTTTTTCATATGAAGACAAACTTTCACATTATAAATCAAACATAATAAATGTTCAATTTTATGCCTAATTTACATTTAAATGGATGGCAACTCTGTAGTTTATTTTATTGCAATATAGAACTTTTCAACCACATAAACTTACAAGGAGGTAATTATACTGATCTTTAAAAAAAAATAGCATTACCATACTTCCATCTGTTTTATGGACACCTATTCTAGGGTATTGGATGGAACAGTTTCAGGAGTTGCTGAGCTAATCATTTTGTATGAATGAGGAAAATAAAGCACCAGCTGACAGTTTCATTTTGCTCACACACACACATTCCTTTTTATTTTTACCTGCTTTAGTCATTGGACTGTGATCATACAGGGACACTGCCTTGAAGAGTTTAGCCAAACAAAACAACCCTAGTACTTATTTTTAAGTCTAGTACTTATTCTATTGGATCTCTTTTGCTGAACTGCTAAGTTACAGGGATGTAAAAATACCAACACCAGTTGTTAAGTGGTGAGAGGGGTATGAACACACATACATACACACACACACACACACACACACACACACACACACACACACACACACACACACACACACAATGTATATACACATGATGGACTTTCTCAGTTTCTGTCTCCCAACTTCACTCATAAGGCATAGGTTGGCTTGGGGTTATAGTAGTAGGCACTTATCTAAGGTGCTGCACAGTGGGACAGAACCCGAAGCCATATGGCTGCAATGCAGACTTCTTAACTACTCATGCATGCCTTTTCCTACACACATTCAAACTTTGATATTGTGTGTATATAGGAGTCTTTAATACATGTGTTAAAGCATACATATGGTTTATTTAAATTGAATATCTTGTGAATTGAGTTTCACACTGCTGTAATATCTCCTGAAGATCACAGTAGCATGAAACTTGATTCGTGAGATTTTATTATCTATAAAATTTATTTTTTTGAAAGTTTTATTGAAAGTTGGGTTCTTACTTTTTGTAAGCTCAGCTTAGTTTTAATTCTTAAGAACCACTTTATTTAGATTGCTTCAGACTTGGTTGTTAGCACTACAATTCCAAGTACAATAGCAGAATTTTATTTCTACAAGTGCATGCATGGCTGGGTGATTAAGAAGTTTGCTTCTCAATCACATGGTTTCAGCTTCAGTCCCACTGTGCAGCACCTTGGGCATGTTTCTTCCTGGGCTGACCAAAGCCTTGTGAATAGATTTGGTAGGCAGAAGCTGTGAAAGAAGTTTGTGTGTGTGTGTGTGTGTTTACTCTGAAAATTGCCAAGCTACATGTACCCATGTCAAGAAATTGTCCATTGGCATTGTACCTTCAAAAACGTTGGGAATAAGATCCTTGAACATCTAGCTGTAAAACAATGCCTCAGCAATATATTCATTGAACACATGCTAGCATGGAAAAATGAATGTACAATGAGCAAACAAACAGAAGCACTTTTTGAATTTTGGTGAATACAATAAATTGAATTTCGCTAATACTTGATGTATTCTTACAAGATAAACAGTAAAGTCAACTTGGTTGAAAATGAACTCTGCATGCAAGATGCTGCAAACTAAATACTATGAGACTTTGTTTTCCTGTTTGCCCAAACTCTACAAATGTTGGAAAAATATACTCAGCTCTTGGGGGGGGGGGGGAATCTTACATTCTTAGTCACTATGAACATTAACAAGAGCACTCCAAATTCCTTATATTAAATAATAGATATTTGTGGGTAGTGACTCCTGGTTATAAATCTGTTAATTTGTACATTAACTGATTTAGCTGGTGTAACATGCATTTGAAGTGCTAGTGGTTCTTAGCCAGACACATAAATTGCTCTCACTACATGAACCTCTAGTGGTTGTTAGCCAACCAGATTACCTCACATGAACCCCTAGTGGTTGTTAGCCAACCAGATTACCTCACATGAACCCCTAGTGATTGTTAGCTCGACAGATTACCTCACATCAGCTCTAGTGGTTGCTAATCAACCAGATTGTCACGAGATCTAGTGGTGTTAGCCAGCCACATAAATTGCTCTCACACACGCGATCTAGTGTTGTTAGCCAGCCACATAAATTGCTCTCGCACACGAACTATAGTGGTTAACTAATTAGATAAATTGCCTTTTCACTTGAGTGCTAGTGCAGCTGTTTTTGTTATAGTAAATTTAAAATATTACTCAGTTCCCTTTACCACTTATTACATAAAATTCAAGCAGTTAGAACTCTTATCCTTCCTAGATAGTGTTGCTTGGACTTTGCAACTGGTGAAAATATTATTCATATTGCATTCACTTTGCAAATGGCATATTGAGGGTTTGGTCTTGTGTGAGTGTGTGTACATGCATATCTTGTAATAAATCAATTTTTAAGTCATTTAAGTTAATCAGGAAATTATTTTTTTTCTAATATAAAGTTCAACTTCTGATATATATATATATATATTATGCCCACTGAATGTGTAATTATTATATACCGAAACTTTAACACTAAGATAATTATGTCAATTACCTATATATTAAACATCCCTTGGTTCCAAGTTCAAATTCTATGGTCCTAGAACACTATCTAGGGGTGGGACCAGGAAATAGGATGTTCACAAATAGAATGGCTTTGAACAATAATCTGCTTGATCGAGGAACAATGAACTGGATTCATTTGAATTCAATCTTCCATAAAGGATTAAGAAAAAAAGAATGAGGTGCTTGTAGCTGAGCGAAAGAAATTTACTCAATTTGTCTGACTGTAAAATATATATACCTTTTTATAAAAACAAAGGTTTACTTAAATCACTGCAAGGATGCAGTGGGGTGGTTGTCTTTTATTCACCTTTTTGATACCAACCCACCTGAGACAGCCCCTGGTTCTATGATAAAGTGACCTAAATTAAAACCAGCCAAAATTCCATGTTAATTTTTGTTCCAAACACCAGCTTAATGACGATGTTATTTTACTACATTCTTCATTATTTTCAAAATTGAGATGAAAGGGTTAAAACTTTTGTAGCCCGGTGCAGTATTATTTAGAAAATATTTTAGCCACACAAAAGCAATGACAAATAACCAAGACTTCTGGCAATTTACTGTGCTTGAGAAGACACATTAAGCTAAGTGAATTATGGTTGTTGCCAGTGCTGGTGACACATAACAGGCACCCGTGCCAGTGACACAAAAACACTCAGTACACTCTGTAAAATGGTTGACATCACGAAGGGCATCCAGCTGTAGAAACCAGGCCAAAACAGATGACTGGAACCTGGTGCAGCTTTCTGGCTTACCAGTTCCAGTCAAACTGTCCAACCCATGCCAGCATGGAAAATGGACGTTAAATGATGATTTATCATTCATGCTGAGTAAAATGTCTCGTGGTTGTCTCTTTTCAAGCATTGTACCATACAACATAAGAGTACGCATTGCACACTAGTATGATATTGTATTGAGTACCATACTGTGTAGGTGGTAGATTATTGGTACACTGTTTGTTACTTGGGATCAATTCCTGTTGCAGCTCTTTTTGTGTACTTGTAACACTCTTGAGTAAAGCCTGAGTGTCATAACTTCAACCTCATCACTACTACTCCACCTTCATTGAATCTAATACAAACTAATCAATTGATTGATACTTCTGATCATGAAAGGTCAAAAAATTAAGTACGCTGCACTAATGTATGAACTAAATAAATATATTTTTGTATGATAGTACCTAAAGCAGTAATTCCCAGTTAGTTTTGGTTTAGTAGAGTGTATGTGAAAGAAATGTAAAGTTTGTAGCATGTATCAAATATTTTGTGATTGTTAAACTCAGTGGATATTTTTTGTGCATGCTAATGTTTGTTTACATACACACCAGACTATACTACACCTGCTTTAATCTTGAGAATGTAAGATGGCAAAATTGGAATATTTATATCTAACCCTTTAGCATTCAGGTTATTATGTTAAATGTAACGCTTATTTATTCATATTGTTTTGAATTGATCGTACATTATCTTGTAGCTTTGAGATTTTAATGATTGATTGTTTATTTTTAGAATGACATTGTAGGATAGGTGTGAGAAGTCAGATCTGGCCACTTTGAACATAAAACATGTAGAATATTTGGGTCAGATGTGGCCGGTTTAAACGATAAAGGGTTTTAAATGAAGAAATGTATGGATAGCTGATAAAATAATGTTTTGACTATTGTTTTTTTCAAATATTGTTTAATATCAGTATTGCGCGTCCACACACACACACTAGAGCATTACTCATCATATGGCTGGTAACTTTGGAATTGGATTTATTTCACAATGGGTAATGTCGGGAAATATAGCATACATACAATATAACATTTATCAAATTTTTTAGTGTTTATACAAAATGATGAAATAAATTCTAATTTTCAAAAGAAAAATATTTTAAAATCTGAGGATTAGATAAAATATTCAAAAAGTAAAAAATATAATTGAAACAAAATTATTCTCTATGATGGTTCATGCACACACTCACTGCTGCCTCTTGTCTCCTTCATGTCCAACCAGAAAATGGACTTTCAATGATGACTTGCACACACACACACACACACTCCTCCTTTCCCTATGATTCTTTCTCTCACTGTATGTGTGTGTATGGGGGGGGGCATTCATTTACCTGCTACCATGCATAGTATGTGCACTCATCCCACACCTTTTGCTCTCTCCTTCTCTTTATAAAGCATGACTGGAGAAATCAACCAACCAGCATATATATTAACTGTAATATATTATATATATTCCATTATCAGTTTCGACCTGAGGCTGTGGCAATGCTGGGGCATATATGGCATGTCTCTCTGGTTACGAAATTCTATTCCCAACCAGTTGGTGTCTTGTTCAGTCTCAGTGTATAGCACCTTGTGCAACCAAAGCTTTGTGAGTGGATTTAGTAGACAGAAGCTAAAAAGAAGCCTGTCATAATAGTGGTAGAAAAGGCAGAGAAGACATGTCTCTGGTCTAGAGGCTGGAGTATGTATGTGTGACTTTATGCCTATCATTTAAGTGACCTTTCTCTGGATGCAGTGTTTGCTTATATGAAAGCTATGAAGTTTGAGTTGTATTGTTCTTAACACTGCCCTCAATAAAATGCACATTTCATGCCTTCAAAGCCATATGGAATAAATCTCTTACTTGAAAAATAGATAAGGGTTAGCATCAGGAAGAGCAGTTGGCTAGAGAACATTACCTTAGTAACATTTCTCTAATCTATGTTGGCGTAGAAAAATAGTCATCATTTTAGCATCTGTTTTCTATGCTGGCATGGGTTAGACGGTTTGACTGGAAACTGGCAAGCCTGGGAGCTGCACAAGACTCCAGTCTATTTTTGGCTTGGTTTCTACGACTGGATGTCTTTCAACCACTCCAGAGAGTGTACCAGGTGACTTTAAAGTGTCACCAGCACATACATATACAACGGGCTTCTTTCAGTTTCTGTCTACCAAATCCACTCACAAGGCTTTGGTTAGCCCGAGGCTATAGTAGAAAATACTTTCCCAAGGTGCCCAGCAGTGGGACTGAACCCAGAACCCAGAACCTTGTGATTGGGAAGCAAGCTTACCACACAGCCATGCTTGCACCTACAAAAAACAACTCTGTATCTGTGGTTGGATATCTTAGTAATTCTTGCATTGATTTATGGTCCAAACACTATCCATATCACAAGCGGTTAAACCTTTCTTAGCTGGATAACTCTTACTCTCCCCCTTCAATGATTTGTCTTTTTTAGAGCAAGTAAAAATCTAGGTCCTTTTTTAAATGTTATCTTTATTTTAATGATAATGGGAAATCTCAACAAAATTATATAAAGATTTTTAAGTTCACCACTTGAAAATCATGAAGTAGTGAAGAGAGAGGTAAACTCAGATTCAATTTCCATTTACAAATTTAGGACATTTAATTTGTAAGCTTGTTTTTTTTTTTTTTCTGCAGCATCTGTAGCAAGCTAATAACCCCTTCCACACAAGCTCTTTAACCCTTTAGTATTTAAACCGGCCATGTCCGGTCCAAATATTCTACCAGTTTTATATTCAAGCAGGCCATATCCAGCCTCTCACACTTACCCTACATTGTCATTCTAAGGATGAATAATCACATCATTGAAATCTCAAAGTTGTGAGATAATGCATCATTAATTCAAAATAATGGTTTCAAATTTAGGCACAAGGCCAGCCATTTTGGGGGAGGGGCTTAGTCGATTACATCGATCCCCAGTGTTAAACTGGTACTTATTTTATTGACCACGGAAGGATGAAAGGCATTGTCGACCCCGGCGGAATTTGAACTCAGAACATAGAGACGGACTAAATGCCACTAAGCATTTTTCCCGGCGTGCTAACGATTCTGCCAGTTCGCCGCCAAATAAATCAGCATTACATTTGACAAAGAAATTTGAATGCTAAAGGGTTAAAGCATCTTTTCAATAACATTACTTAAATTATTGCTTATAAAAATTTGAAATCACTGTGACTCAATTACACCAAAATAAAAAAATAAAAAAATAACAGTATGGGGTGGTAAACAAAGAAATTTAAATGAAAATTAAGAGTTGGAATTTGACTGCAATGTAAAATTTGACATTATTTCAATAGAATTTCAAACATTTCCACTCCTCTTTATTAACAGAAAAGTATGGGACTGAACCCATAAATTTGAAAGGATTGGATGACTTACACTTCCTATTCCTGAGAGATGAATGTAATAAGGATTGTTTAAGATGAGGATCACCCTTGGTCAAGCAGAACTTATGGTATGAAAGTAATTGAAAAAGTTTTGATGCTAGGTGGTTATGTTTTTAACTATGTATGCTATTGATTCTGATGAAAATCTATTGTTCTTGACCATAACAAAATTTAAAGTTAGAACTGTTAATCCCAGATTAATTCTAAATTTCTTGTACCCACTGCTCTAGCATTGAGCTTTTTATTGCTTTATTTGAATTGTTATAGTTAATTTGTAACTAAACTCTTGAGAAGAGTCAGTTGTTGAATTAAGATTTTGTCAGCAGCAAAACTCAGTGTATCAATCCATGAAATTGGATTAAAATTCTTCATTTGAAACTTCTGTGATAATGCTTTACCATTGTTTTAGATTTAAATATGTACCTCATTGATGGTCCTGTTATGTTGAGTTTGGTTTTAATCAGCTCTTTTTATGTTATTCTCAAAATTTTCTTTTTGTTTCTGACTGGCTTAATTTAACTGTTTTAGGTACAAAAAAGGTTGTTGATGTAGCATTTAACAAAAAAGAATTACAGCGAAGTATAGTGACAGGACCCTCCAAGAGTGATGAGATTGGTGCTGCTTGTTGCAACACAGTGTGTGCCGGAAAGATATAACTAGGGAGTTAATTATAGAGGTTGTCCTTCTGGAGGAAGGACTAGAGATCATGGCTAATGCAGGGCCTGGTTGGTCAGGCACAATAAGGGCAAAGAAAGAATGGAGAGATGAACAAGTTAGAAATGCCATCAGTGATGGTACAAGACCAACCAGCTCAGAAGATCATAATAGTGGTAGAAAAGGCAGAGAGAAGATGTGTCTCTGGTGTAGAGACTGGAGCATGTATGTGTGACTTTATGCCTATCATTTAAGTGACCTTTCTCTGGATGCAGTCTAGGATGTGTATGCAGCAGCAGCAGTACTCCTTTGAGCTTTGTAGTGTCAGTAGTTGTTGAACTGAAGTATTTTCTGGCTCTGAAAAGAACAAATGTTTGGAATGTGGGCCTAGCTATGTTAATGTCTTTTCTCTAATTCTCGGTGAGAGTAAAGTCTAAATCGGGGGTGATTGTAAGGGATCTTGTAAGCTAATGTTTAAGAGGAGTGTGATACTTGATTCCCCCCACCCCCTGATATGAGCATTTCAATAGAAACAAAAGATTGGCGTACCCTCTATTGAAGAATGCTTTCACGGTCTTTGCTCATGGAATTAGTGGACGTTGTGTCTAAATTGCAATGTGGATGAGATAGTTTAAGGAAGCATGAAGGGTAATACCATCTGTGTAAGAGAAGTATTGTTGGACATGACAGCAGAAAGGTCATTGATGCTTAGGTGGAAAGACCTGAACTGTGGGGCATTTCAGAGTTGATAGTGTGGGACAAAGAGTTCCATCAACACATTACACAATGTTGCAATGTGATAGAAAGTTCCTTAGCCAAGAAATAAGAGATGGAGCCCATAGATGAGTAATTTTGATAGATTCACATGCCAGACATGGTGAGAAGCTTTACTGATGTCAAGAGCAACAACATTGTTTTAAATATATTGACCTTTGTAATATGATTGATGATTAAAAATAAAAACTTTTTTTAAAATAGGTGAGACAGTATTATTAAAAAGCAACAAAGCATTAAACATGGTGTAAGCAGCCTCTCTATATGATTATTAGTTCATAAGATAGGATTAAATAATAATAATAATAATAATAATGGCTGTAGGGTACTTCAGAAGTGTTGGTCTTTAACTGCTTACAACAATCCCTTGTGATGTAGATAAGCCTTTCTGAGCATTGCTCTAAGTTTAAGACAATTCTTATGATAGTTTACATTGTACTAGTTAATTATTTACTTGTAAAAATGTTTTAACAACTCGTGGTTGTGAAAATAAATTTAAAATGCCAGATATTGGGCATCTGGGCCAGTGGCTTTTTTTCTTCTTCTTCCAATTACTTATCTTAGAGAGCTGCAGTAGGTCTTGTGCTAGCTGTAATTCTGATACAGCTATACTTCCCTATGCTTCATACCAATATAAATAGGTTTTAGTGATGCAGTGAGTTCTCTCTTTATTGAAGTTTGCATCCGTCCTCATTAATGTCCATTTTTCCTTACTGGTATCAGTCGGATTGGTTTGCAGTTGTTAAATATCATTCTTTTTGATTCACATCATCTGCTGTGATGCCAACATCATGTGATCTCTCACTGTTTCCGTACCTTCTTCAACACTTTTTTCACTGCCAACCAGCTTGAAGTGCTTTATTTTCTTTGCTAAGTTACTTTGGGAGCAAAATAAGCCATTACTCTATCTCGTGCCCTCTCTTATATTACTACTTCTAAGGCTTCATACTTAAATGAATATCTTATAGCTGTTTCAGCTATTTTAATCTTTATTTTTTGGTTGAGTAGCATCCTGTGAAAAAAGAAACAGATGTGTGACTTGGCTTGCTGAAGGGTTTTGTGAGTGGAATAAAACAGTTATTGTTGCAGTGAAGGTGGGATTGTGTTGTCTCTGGACAATATTTACTTGTCTCAGAACTTACCTAATTACAAAAGATGCCATATGTTTGTTGGATTTCAATGACTTCATGGAACTAGATATATTGCTGATTGGCAAAATAATTTGAACTAATTTTTTTTTCTTTCTTTTTTTTCTTGTAAGATATTAGCATGGCAGTGTTTATTTTTGGTATCACAAGAGGTTATTGTAATCAGGTCTGTCAGTCAAAACCAGTCTGGTTGGGTAGAGGCAGGAAGCTAGTAGGGTTGTCATTAGTTTTATCATATAACATTAGTTGTTTTTTTTTTCCTATCTCCTCTAGAACTTGTTTTATGCACAACACACTGAGAAACAAGGCAGGAAATATTCTATCTTATTATTAAGTAAATTGACAATGTACGCACAATATTTGAGAACATTTCTAAGTGTGTCTGGTGTCTGATTTGTAGGTAAAAACAAAAATTAACCAAAAATGTTGAGGATGGTGCAAGAAAAATTAGTGTATTTGATTACAAAATTATAAGCTGGTTTTTTTTTTGTTTTGTTTAAGCAATAAGGTTATGTACAGTGTACTTTTGATTTGGTCTGTGGTGTATTAATATAAAACTGAGTCAGAAAGGTAAGCAACTTCCTTTATCTTATGATAGAGGACAATAAACAGTTCAGAAACATTGTGAAGTTTGTGTGTGTGTGTGGCTGCATCATGAGAATGTTTGAGAAGGAAATTTAGTGAACAGGGAACAGATTGAAATAATTTATTAGCAGCCATTTGTTTATTAAGGTAGATTTGGTATAATAATAGTTGCTGATAATGCCATATGTCCCTAATGGAATGTATGTGAGGGGCAGGGTAGTGACATATAAAGTTATAAAATATGGCTTTTTGACTATAAAGAATCAAAGGATTGGTTAGTAGAAATTTGTGTTTGAGAGTGATGGAGAACAGTGAAGATTTCACTTAATCAAATATATTTGTGGCCTGCTTTTCCTCATGTACACACACTGTAGCGTCAGATAGCAGTTGAAAGAGTAGTCAACAGTTTGTAATGTCAGAAGTGAGACACTGTCCATGGCAAGGCACTTATTAACTAGCAATGGTCTATTTTATTACTGTAAACAGTGGAAGTGCTGTGTAATTGACTTGAGCTAAACATCTTCCAGAGGTCAAGGTCAGATGATTAACTCGTATGTTGACTCATTCTAAATACACTAAAGTTGGATTTTCATTAGTGCCCAATAACTGCAATGGGTTAAGTTACTCAGTGTCTTGTATAGCTCCAGGTCAACCCTGACTTAATAAATCAAGAATATATTAACTGTCTCTTTTAACTTCAAAAACATGAGGGAAATTTGGCTGCTTGACCACATAGAAGTTTCTTCCTTAGAGTATGATGGCTTGTATGGGTTATATACATACACACACTCACACACTGTATACTTAAATGGACAATTTCATAGTCACTAAAGTACATTGCTTAGTTCAATGAAGATACATTACTCCTCATTCTATTTCTTATAAACAAGATTTAACACGAAATCTCTCAACAACTTCCAACTTTGACCACACCCATCACTTACTACTGACACACATTCTCTTCTCTCTGACATTTTCCATCCACCTATCTTTGACCCAGTTAGAGTGCCTAGGTTACATGCACTCATTTGTAAATTCCTTGCCAACTAGTGGTGTCTGTACCTGTATATCAAATACATTATCATTCCTCTTTCTACCTAGAGAACATCACTCTATCATATTTGTTTTTCTTTCAATCATATTTATCTTTGTCACACTAGCTTCTCTCTGTCTATTGGTTACATTTTGTCTAAGACTGCATAAGATAAAGTATCTTAGATATGCTATGTGCCTAAAGGGGAAAAAAAAAAAGGGGTGGAATGAGCATGGTATGAACAATTTTCATTTCATTATAAATCAGTTTGCTGATAATTTAGCCTGTGGATAAACTACAACTAACACTGTAATTCTTGACTTGCTCCTCTCCATGCCTGATTGTACCAAAGCCTTTAATCGTTTAGCATTTAAACTGGCTATATCTGGCCCAAATATTCTAACTTTTATGTTTAAACTGACCAGATCCAGCCTCTTAGATCTATCCTACAATGTTATTCTAAAAATAAGCAATCATCAAAATATTAAAGCTACAAAATAATGCAGGATTAATTCAAAACAATGTGAAATAATAAGATTTACATTTGACAGTAATCTGAATGCCAAAGGGTTAACCTAGCAAGCCCCAAGTGGTTTGCTAAAAGCTGTATTGCAGCCATTAATGCAGCTGCACCTAGCTTGCAACACCTAGAAAAAGTCACCTACTCTCTACATTTACGGTTAAAAATACTTAGATTGAATCTCATTCTCTAGAAATTTTAACACCTCTTTGCAGACATTATTACTAAAGTCTGAAAATATGCTTAAAAACCTTAAAATCTTTTATTGTTGCCATGTGTATACCATGTGATAGTAGTCATCAAGGTTGAACCAATTAAATTGTAATTCCAATCACTGACCTTTTTAAACAAGCTCATCTCAACACTTGAGTGTCACTTATACAACTGCAAGAATGTTCCCACTAACATTCACACAACTGCCATCGCTCATGAATACTCTTCAGCCAGTTCCTCACCATCTCTCTCTCTCATTATTTATTCCTCTGAATTTAGTAACTCACTTGTCTTGCTTATTTCTATTCCAAATGATCACTACTATATATATATATATATATATCAATCAGATCCTGATCCAATCATTTTCCACAATCCTTAAAGTTCAAATTGAAGATTTAGCAATATTAACTTTCTTCCTAGGTAAACAAAAAAATATATATACCATCATGAAATAATCTTTCAATCCTACAGCTTCATTAAGCCATGCTTATCCTTGTATCCATTTTATTTTAGTGACATGCTTAGCTGTCCTAACTCCTCAGCTGTCACTGGTACTTATTTTCAGCTGAGTGGACTGAAACAATGCAAATTGATGTGCCTTGTTCAGACATATGCTGTCTGGTTCAAGAATTGAACCGATGATGTAATGATTGAAAGCTTAATGGTCAGACAACTAGGCCACATACCTTAACAAGTATGCCATAGTTTATTAACAACGGTTTATTTGTCAGACTGTTACCCTTTTTTGTGTATATTCCTGCAATACACTAACCCATCAATATATGTTCCATATTAAACTATAGCAATATTGTATTTGACCTTCAAACAAAAATATATTTGTGAGTGTGCAAATAGGTTACTAAGCATTTGAAATAGCATGATTTTTTTTCTTTTACAGTTCAAATTCCACTTGAATTGAAATGTTTAATCCTTTCAGAATAAATATATATATATATATATATATGTGTGTGTGTGTGTGTTACTGGTTTCAGTAATTGGACTACAGCCAATCTAGGGTACCTCATTAAAGGGTTTAGTTGATCACATCAGCCCCATACTTATTTTATCAATCTCTTTGTTGAACAACTAAGTTATGGGACAAACACAGCAGTTGTTTAGCAGTGTAAACACACACACACACACGTACACACAAGATAAATATACACACATACATATATTTACAAGTTGAACCTCTTCAGTTTGCATCTAGCAAATTTCATTCAAAATGCATTGGTAATCCCAGAGTTGTGTATGTTTGAAACTGTATCTCTTACAAAATAATTTACATACTTACAATTTTAGTTGCATTTCAATAACCCACTATGAAAGGAAATGATAAACACACACACACACAAACTCTTTCTCTCCCTCTTATATGCGCGCGCACACACATACTGTACATGTAACATCATGCATATATAGTTGACGTTACCTATCACTAAGATTTTTCATTTTGTGACTGATAACATGATATATAAAACATATACAAATATTACAGGCACATTCATTTTGTGTGTCTTGGAATATGTACATGTATTGTCTGTGTTCAAATGCTTGGGCTGTTTCTTTTTGTGTATAGGTTCACTACTAGATATGTATGTATGTATGTCTTTTATTTGTGCGCACACACTTTTTTTTTGGTCTCTTATTCAAAGTAATAGTCAAACTGCTTCTGAGTTTTTACATGTGGAGATATATAAAAATTTGGCTTAGGCATAGCGTTACTAATAACCTGGTGTTAGAATTCAATATATATATATGCTTCAGAATAAAGCATTAGTTGAGTGCAGAGCTTAACATGAAATTAAAAACGAGTGTTAAGGGAAGTTGATGATGAGAGAGAGAGAGAGATGTATGTGTGTGTCTGTGTGTCTGTCTGTCTGTCTGTCTTTATTCAGTTTCATTTTAAGATTTCTGCCAATAGAGAAAGAGCCAGTTTCTAACCTAGATCCAAGGCTCGCTCCTTCATTGGAACAACATCAACGGTATTTTTCCATGTATATGTGCAATATTCAGAGTCAGTGCATGTGCAGATTCGTGTTTTGTTTTATGTATGTATGTCTATATGTATGT
>JAOPUL010000839.1:36455136-36470865 GCA_027564515.1 Octopus rubescens | reverse complement strand
GTTTTACATGGTCTACCCCTCCCTCTAATTCCGTCAACCTCAATAAACCTACATCTGCTGACTGGATTTACATTTTCTTTATTTTCAAGGTGCATTGGTATTTTGTAGATTTATCATCATTGTTATGCATATTTTACTATACTGTCTGCTGATTGCAGAACAAAAAATCTCTTGTGATTATTGCATGTGTGGATTAGTTGTTGTGGGGGTGATAAGAATGGTAACACAGCATCAGCTGTAGACTGGTGCAATGTGGTTGTAAAGTCATTCTGTTGAAGCAAATGTAATGATTCATTGATTTGTTGAAGAGCCAAGTTAGCAGTCCAGAATCAAAGAAGTTAACATTGGGTGTTCTTTTGTGAAAAGAGCTCAACAGACTTCAGTTAAGTTGTAGAAAGTAATTCATTTTACTTTTGCTTTTCACTTGAAGAAAATAGTGTTATTGAGTAGTTTTAGACAAAAGATGTTAACAGTATATTCCAGCCCAAAGGAGGGAGAGCTGAGGAGTCATCAGTCTGAGGATGTGCAGCTGTAAGTGAAATGTTAATGCCGGTTATGAAGTTAAGTTCACTTTCAAACCATTTGGTTTGATCCAACTACATGACTTCTTGGGCAAGTGTCTGCTTTCCTAACCTCAGTCTCCGGTTTAACCAATTTGTGTAGAATTTTGTAGACAAAAGCTGTGGACGTCCATCATATGTATCTGTCATTTTCCAGTGTAGATCAGTGAAAGATGTAAATGTTAGTGGAAAACTAAGACATTTTCTGAATAAAAATACTCTGTGGCACTTGTTTTGCCCTTGTGGCACAAACAATCCCTTTTCATGGATGCAGTGAATGGTGATTATCTCTTAGAAAATCACTTGGCCACCAACCAATTGCAATATAATATATATTTCATGTTTTTCTTAGTTTGGTATAAACTTTCTTTCTGATGAAATTTCTTTGTTTCTGATTTTGATTATTTTTCTTTGCAATGCATGTCTTGTTCTTATTTAATTTCTTTTTTCTAAGACTTTTTTTTTTTTTTTCTATCAGCCACATTAGAAAATTCTCAACTACAGGACCGAGGAGTAGCTGTATCTCATATCGGTACTGGATCTGATTCTAGCTTTAACAGTAACCAAGTTGTAGACACTACTTGTGATGATAGGTTAGATGTGTCACATTCTAATGCTGCTTCAAGCAGTGGGACTGGTGAAACCAGTGTAATTTTTCCAGAGCCTATGGCACAGCAAAGGCCAGGTAAAATCTTCTCTAATTCTGTAACTAAATGTGCTAACAATGGGACACCCTTGTCAGAGACATCATTGAATAACAGTGACATTTGCAATAAGAGTGCTATATTAGTAATGGGTGACGAAAGTCACTCGACACTCAGGGATAAGAACTCTTTGGGAAAAGACATACTAAATGAATCAGCTGTTCCAGTTTCGAGCACAGCTTCGACATCATGCCGGGAGGAAAGTACTCAGTGCTCACCTGGAAACCTTAGTAACCAGCCTGTACCAACATCGTGTCAGCAGCAACAACAGTCAACACCTGAAAAGAGTCAAGAAGAACAGAAAGGTGTAAAGAGGTAATATCATTTAGCAATTATTTTAACTGGTTCCCTTTAAAATTTGTAGCAGTAGATCACACAACTGTAAAAATTTCAAAAAAGTATTTTCTTTATCAGAACCACTATGGCGATATTGATAAAGCATGGTCTTAATTTTCACATCTCTAACATATCTAATCCTACTTTCGAGTTAATTCTATTTGAACATTGCTTCAGTTTAATATATTATAAAGGTAAAAGTTATATCAAATTGTAACTGTTAGTGTTCCAGGTTACTTTTGTTTTGAATGGGTTTGTACCAAATATGCTTCTGGTGGTTGAGAGATTAAGAAAATTACCATGCCTGGTCTCATAATCTATCCATTTTACATTCCTTTGCATAATGACTGAACAAATAATACCTTGTTGAAGAAACTCCACAGTGTATGTTTGAGGCAGAGTTATGGCTTTGGTTAAATGGTCACTTCCCAATGCATGGCACCTTGGACAAGTGTCTTTTACTCTAGCCCTGAACTGACCGAACCTTTGTGAGTGGATTTGGTAGATGAAAATTGACAGAAGCCTGTTGTGTAGTGTGTATACATGTATGTTTATGTGCTTGTATGCATGTAGATGTGTATGTATACATGTTTGTACCTGTGTGTTTTACATTTGCATTGTTATGAAGATTACAAGCTATGATGATATGTCTCCCATCAGCAAATTGTTTCCTGATTTTACTCCTTCAAAGCTGTGTGAAATAAGAGATCTCTCACTTGAAAAACAGGTATGGGAAGGGCATCTAGTTGTAAAACAATTTCTCAATGATTTATTAATCTAACCCATGCTAACATGAAAGGCAAAACTGAATAAAGAAATGAAAATATATATTTTCATTCAGTTGGAAAATTTTTTTTTTTTTCAAGTTTTATATTATTCATATGCATATAGGCATACCCTCTATCTCTCTCTAAATCTCTATCTCTCTCTCTAAATCTCTATCTCTCTCTCTCTAAATCTCTATCTCTCTCTCTCTAAATCTCTATCTCTCTCTCTCTAAATCTCTCTCTCCCTCTAAATCTCTCTCTCTCTCTATATATATCTCTCTCTATAAATCTCTATCTCTCTCTCTCTAAATCTCTATCTCTCTATCTCTCTATCCGTCTCTCTCTCTCTCTCTATCTCTCTATCCGTCTCTCTCTTTATCTCTATCTCTCTCTCTCTCTCTCTCTCTATTGTGCCAATATTTAAACAAATATGGATACATGAGGCACTGCAGAACTATGTCAGAGATTGAAAAATACTTAGTTCTATAGTTTATACCTCTGAGTTCAAAACTCACAGCAACTCTTTTGTTATGACTCCTGACAAAAAGAACTTTGTGTTTACAATATTGAAACACACTTGTAAACCCATAAAATAGAGGATAAGAAATGTTAACTATCTAGCCTGTTTCTGCAATACTCTCCTCTGTGTGTGTGTGTGAATATTTTTGAATATTTCCAGTTCATTTGCCACACCTTAAAGCTCTAAATGTGTTTGCTGGTGCGTGCTTGCTTGACCTGAATGATGAATTTCAGACTGCTTTGTTGAGAAGTTCCATTAAGTATGTTAAACTTTTAAAATATCACTTATGTTCAAGTTTGAATTTATGATCATAGAGAAGTGGTGAGATGAATAGCATTTTCTTTTTGGACTACAAAAGCTTATGGTTTACAACTTTATTTCTTGCTGCAAGGTGTTTCATAGTGTTTCTGCATGGTGAGAGTACTATTTTCAGAGTTTATCCATTTGCTATATCCAAACTCCAGGCCAAACATTGCTTTTGTATTGTTCAGATCTTTGTAACATGCTCTGCAATAAAGGTAATCTTTGCTTTTCTTTGTTGTACAGACTTGTTCAGGTCTTATTTTGTAGAATATCACTGTAGACATTGGAAAATGGGCATAAGACATGCGTTTTCCTGTTTAATAGCCATTTTGCTAAGAGATTCAACAATTTGTATGACTGTTATTTGAAAATTAATAATAGAATATTATCCATCTCATTTGTTTTTTATCTGTAGATTGAAGGCCTGCATTTATTTTCTACTTCACTTCGATAAATATTTAACTAACCACTATGTCACAGCCAAAGACTATAACAAACCTTTCTGGATACTTATTTCATGTGCATTAGGGACATTGCAATTCTTGTTTGGTTTTAACCCTATATGAAGGTCAATTGTTGTTTTGTGATTCTTGTTCTGAGTGCGATGGGAGTATTATAGATATGTATCATCATGGAATAACTTTAAGGGTTTATAAGAAAGATATGACACAATCAGTTGTGCCATATCTCTCTTGATGAGGCCTTCATCACAATTCTTTTTATGCTTCTCTAAGCTTCATTCATAACTTTGATCAGTTCATGAAATTGAAACATTGTCTATCAGTTTTAAAGAGCTCTTCTACTAATTTGTCTGATCTCGTTTTGTCAATATTTTTTGGACATCTTGACAAAAAGCAAACCTGATTTTCAAGAACTGTCTTCATTCCCATTAGATTCTCTGAGTCATGTGTAACATGGATGTTTTATTAGAACACTGAATACTTTATTAGCTTCGAGAAATCCTCTCGTATAGGTGCTTGGTGCATAACAGCACACATAGATTGTAGCAGATGCGAATCGTCTTGTCATGGGAGCTGGAACTCCCATATCATGTAATTTCATTCTGCTGAAAATCATCAGTGGGAGGCATCCAGTCACCACATTTCAGTCAATTTCCTATCATAATCTATACCTGGGCAAGCTTTGTATTTTGTGTGCCATTGCAAAATATTAGTTGGGGTAGCAACATTCATTTCAATACTTGCCAGGCTATATCAAATCCCTAATACTATATTTGTTAAACCTTTATTTTCATAACTCCATAAGTTCATCTATTTAAGTTTTCACATTGTTTCTGAGGACTACTTGTGTAACTTGACTATTTTTGCGTATTCTTCTTAATTCTGTATGTAATTTTTAATGTATTGAAATTCTAATTCTGATTTATATTGATCATATTTCTTGCTAGTATTATTATAATGCTCCTCTAGCAACTATTATTCATCATTGATCCAAAGCCGGTTTGTGTCACTATTGCAACTCCAAGAGCATTAGAATAGGTTTTTTTTCATTTCAGGAATAACATTTCTGTGAAAGGATTTCATTTAATTTGTACTTCTCCTGTTTTAACAATTTGTTAAAGGTTAGATAATAATCTCTGCAATTCCTACAGTGATTTGACAGACCTGATGTGTTTAACCATAATACTTCTATAATTTTTTTAATATTTCTGTACAGTCAGCTTTGCAAAAACCTATTTAATTCTGTGTTAAAAAATTCAGTTTGAAAATCAACAGATATTTTTCAGTTGTTTTATTCCTATACTTAATTTAGATTATTTAAATTCTTTAACCCTTTAGTATTTAATCTGGCTAAAATATTCTAGTTGTTTTATGTTCAAACTGGCCAGATCTGGTCTCTCACACCAATTCTACATCATCATCCTAAAATTAACAGTTACCTCTTCAAAATCTCAGAGGTACAAAATAATGCAAGATTAATACAAAAACGAGAATAAGCAAGCATTAATTCTGACAGAATAATATGAATGCTAAAGGGTTAATTCATCTGGTCTTTTGGCTCTCATAGTGTGCCAAATGATTCCATACTCTTGTTAGAGCTTGCTACTCTGCAAATATTTAATTCATTTCTCAGTGCCTTCTCTGAGATTTTTTGGGGAAGGGCAGAACTGGAGTTGAGATAGCTTTGAAAAAGCGACTGAAAGATAGGTAAAGCAGTACTCGCACAGAATGTGGCTAATAATATGTACCTAATATTTGTAGAACCATTGATGAAATGGAAGACAAACCAATACAGAAGAACAAGAAAAGATGTTATCAATGTAAATGCAAATTAGAATTAGCACAACGTCAAATTGGTCAGTGCCGCTGTGGTAAGTATATTTGAAGTGTTTTCATTCTTCCCCACCAGATTCCATTTCATTATTGAAAAAGGTTTTGGCTTGTTCTGATAGCATACATAAAATAGTTTTCTTTTTAAGCTTTGTTACATACATGGTCTTATTGCCCAAGAAATTATAAAAGATAGTATTGTTACAGATTATATATTCTTCGATGAAATCTTTCAAACCTTGGGTTGCTGCTGTTGACTGTGCAGAGGGCTATCTCATGATAGATTTGCAACCTTAACACATAATAGGCTTAACAAAGAAAAAAAAATGTAAAAAGTAATTCAACTGGAGTCTTCAAATAATATGTAACTCAGTTTCTCTTTCTCTCGCCTCCTCCCTCTCTCCATCTACTCCTCCCCCCACACACAAAGTTTGCTATCAACTGTATTGTAGTTGGGCTTGGTGCTCTGTGAATCAGTTAAGCAAAGTCTTGAAAATTTGTTTACATCTTCCTGGATCAGTGTAGTCAATATCTCTTCCTTTTACACTAATAGGGCTGTATGAATCACAAATCATTACCAATAATCTCATTTTAATGAGTATTTTATAAACTTAGCACATAAAAAGTAACGTTACAATAATTTAAACGTGTACAACAAAGCAGAGAACAAAATACTTTACATACCTTAATCAAATTAGTTTTGACTGTGTTATATTAATTGGGGCCCTAATACACTTATGAAATTAAATTTTTAAACAGTTAAACCAAGTTTAATAAACATATAGTTAGCCTTGCTGTGAAAATACTGTTAAACTACAAAACTCTCAGCAACCAGAATGAAAAATCAGTTCGGCTAGTTTCAGCTTTGTTGAAATACAGTTTTCTTCATTTCAATATAAAGTTTTAAAATGATGATCAATTTAATACAGGATGTTGGTATCAAAAGAGTTAAAGTCTTCTCATACAGATTTAATCTCAAATATGCTGTATGGGTATCTCAATTAAAGTACTTAGCCTTCTTTGCCTGGCTATGTTAATGTAATCTGATCTAGTTTACATTTTCCATACATAGTGAGATATTTTCTCAGTAGTGAGGAGGGTATATACAAATCTAGAAAAAAAAACTTTGAAGTTAGCCAGAACTAGTTGATGTGAATTTACATTCTGGTTGTGTGCGTGTATCTGTGTGTCTGTCCACGGACGTTTCATTGAAATTCCATTTCTCTTTCCAGATTATGTCTTCTGTGCAGCGCATCGACTGCCAGAGCAGCACAATTGTATTTTTGATCACAAAGAAGATGGCCGTCGAGAAGCTAGAGAAAAAATGATAAAGCCTGTTCGACATTTAGGAACCTCATTCAGAAGACTTGATTCTGATTCATGAGACTATTCCTAACCTTATGCACTTTTCAGATTTCAATTTCAATGAAATTGGAAACACAAAAAAACAAAATTTATTACCATTGATTTTGAAGAGACTGCTTCATTCTTTAAAATAAAATAATAAACAAAACAAAAAATATAAAATATTGAATAAAGTTAACTATGATGCTCAATTCTTTCAAATTAAGAATTGCCAAAATAATGATGATGGTAATGCTGGTCTTTATACTATTAACTTCTGGGCTCTAACCAAAACTTCCCATCAATTTTGATATGGATTACATACAACTGTTTATTCTATAATGGTTATTTGCTTACAGAGCAGGTATTAACTATGTATGTATGCGTGTGTGTGTGTGTGTATATATATAATATATATATATATATACACATACACACACATAAATAATATAACATAGATTTTATGTATATTGAATAAAGAGAAATATTTGATAAACAGGCTCATTTGGTGAAGAAAATTCTAAATGGTTTCTATAGAAATAATTAACACCATATGTTTAACAGTTGTGTACACACTCACAAAATGCTCGTATTGTGCGTGATCTTTAAGATGGTTTTAAAACCTAATTTTGGTCATGCTTGAGCATACGATAAAATCATATTTGTAATGTTTATGAATTTTGTCTGGTGTGGGTGGGTGGGTGGTTGGTTGTGCTTTTTTTTTTTTTTTTTCTAAATTCCTAGAGGAGCAAGGGCAGTGTCCAGGATGTTTTTCGGGGTGTCTAGGACTGGTGAAAGAAAGGAAATTTTGCTTAGACTGGAGCATGGGCCTAAATGCTTATAATGGTTGGTGCCACTAAAGGCAACCAAGTGCCACATTGATGGTGTTTAACTGGTCAAAGGATTAGTTCTGCCACCCAAGAACAGGAGTGTTATGGAATTTTTTTTATATTTATTTTTTAATTTAAAAAAAAATAGATTCAAATCAACTAATAACAGTAGCAATACTAAGCTGACTAGAAATGCTCTAGAAGAGATTAGCTGAAACTACTAAGGGAAGCAATTTTATTTCATTATCTTATTTTATTGTCCGGCTCTTTGTTTTGGCCATTTTTGTGTGTGTGTGTGTTTGAGAGAGAGAGTCTGTTGTACAACTTATCATTATTACACAACAAATGTGTGTGTGTATATATGGGTATATGAAGGGTTTAAGATATTTGTTTCACAATCATGAGATATCTGGTTCAATCTCACTGAATGGCACCTTCAACATGTACCTTCTATTCTAGACTTGAGTTGATCCAAGCCTTGTAAATGTAGATAGAAACTATGAAAACCCACCAAATGGACTGTACCTGTTAAGGAGCCAACCTTGTGCTTTGTCATGGCGATTCTGTCAGTGGTGGGGGTGTTACATTTAAGGGTGCATATGTCTGAGGAATAGTCACACTGTAATTCAATGAGCAGGTAGATCTGTTGATAAATCAACAGGAGGCATAGTCTTTGTCAAAACTGGCAGAGGATTCATTCCCATGCACGTGTATGTTTAGGACTTGGGCATTGACATTTAATGGAGATTTTTTTTTATAGTATTTTAGGTACTTTAATGTACAGATTATTTTTAAGCTCCTTTTCCCAGGTGTATAATCTTGACAAAATATGTATTTTAGAAAATACTTTTTTTTTTTTTTTTTTTTTAACCCTTTAGCATTTAAACTGGTCATAGCCCAAATATTTTGCCTGTTTTATGTTCAAACTGACCAGATCCAGCCTCTCACACCTACTTTACTAATTTTTAAGATGACATTGTAATCACATTATCGGAATCTTGATTCTGAGATAATGCATGATTAATTCAAAACAATGTGAATAAATAAGTATTACATTTGACAGTATTCTGAATGCTAAAGGGTTAAAATAAAGTAATAGCACTCATCCTCTTTATACACACACTTTTTGCGACTTCTCATCTTATATACATCCACATTAGGCAAGATTATTACTGATGAAGATGGCAATAGTATTGTATCATTTTAATTATACCGTTAAACCTTGCTTTACTATTAATGTAGTTCCCAAGATGGGGAGCTGGCAGAATCGTTAGCACACGAAGCAAAATGCTTAGCATCATTTCATCCGTCTTTATGTTCTGTGTTCAAATTCCACCAGGGTCTACTTTACCTTTCATCCTTTCGGGGTTGATAAAATGAATACCAGGTGAGCCCTGGGGTTGATGTGACCGACTTACTCCCTTCCCCCGAAATTGCTGGTCTGGTGCCAAAATTTGAAACCAATATCAATGTAGTTTCCTTAATTTATAATCTCAAAATTTAAAACTAATTTTGTTTTTCTTGTAGGGGTGGCAGTTAGTTTCAATTTTTATTTATAAATTTTTGGGTTTTTTTATGGTTTTTCATCATTCTTGGCTGAGCTATTGGTTTGTAATTTGTTGCTAACTTACCTCAGTGCACCTCTCTACCTAATTGTAAATTGGTTTAGTACAGCGTTATAAGCAGTAGTAATATTATGCAACTGATGAGCGTTTTCTCAGTTTTCTTCCAGCCAATTGGATGATTATTTTTTTTTTAATCATTGCTGCAAACATTTTTTTTTTTTTTTTTTAAGCATTTAAACTGGCCATATCTGGCCAAATATTCTACCTTTTTTATGTTCAAACTGACCAGATCCAATCTCTTGCCCCTGCCTTACAATGCCATTTTAAAAATAATCACATCATTGAAATCTTGAAGCTACAAGATAATGCATGATTAAATCAAAACAATGTAAATAAATAAGCATTATAAAGTCTTCAATGATGCCTTGCTCTTCTAATAGGTAATTTGGTAATACTTTGTATAAATTGGCAGGCTGAATTGAATGCCAGATTATAACTGGTTTCAAGTTAGAAAAATTTCACTTCATTTGATACTGCAGCATGATCTGGGTTGATATGTATTAGTTATCTTTATAAACATTCCATAACTAGAGTTTTAATAAATAGGTGTGTTCTGGTGAATACAATGGAATCAGAAAGATTAACATGAAATTCAATAAAGCAGGGCCAGTTGATGACAGGATACGTGAACAATTAAATGTACTGATTCTGTACATGATGAAAGAAATGGATGTCCAAGTATGTCGAAAGATAACCTGAATGTTGTGAGCCCAATGAGTAATAATAATATACATGTTTCTTGGTGCAGCAGCATATTGGTATAATCTGCCAAAGACCTCGCGCAAAATTCTGAAGGATCATTTGCAGTTCTTACATGATTTGCCATATAACTATTGCTACACACCTGTATTAAGAGTCTGCAAAAGAAAAACATGGTCACTTTTATTAAAATATTGCCTGATTTCATATCTACTGTGTGTATGGTGTATGAATGAACTCACCACAAATATTTTTATTTATCCAGGGTATGTGAAAATCTCTTTAAATTATTTTGTTTTTATTGCCTCTTCATTCTAAAAAAAACGAAATATGCTAATTAGATGAACTTTAGTCTAATTGATAATCTTCTCATTTCAGCATTGGTACCTGTTATTTGTCCCTACTTCAACTGTGGCATCAGGGTAATGTTAACAAGTGCATGACTGTATGGTTAAGAATTTTACTTCAGAGTTGCATAGTTCCAGTTTCGATCCCACTACTACAACCTTGAGTGGAATCTACAAGTATGTGTTGTGGTATTCCTGTATGACCCATAACTTAGCAGTTGAAACTGAGACAAAGTGCAATTTCATCATCCTCATTTAAAGTCCATGTTCCATGCTGCTATGAGTAGGACAGTTTGACAGGAGCCAATAGGTCCAAGGACTGCATCATGTTCCAATGTCTGCTTTGGTATGGTTACTTGTGATTGGATGCTCTTCCTAACACCAACCTTTTTATACTATGTATTGGATGGGTGGTGTTTTTTGTTTTGTTTTTTTTTGCCACCATCACTGGTGAGATCCTCATCGTGGATCGCAATTATCAGGTTGTCTGGAAAGTTCTGAGCAATTTCAGGATTTGTCTCTTTAAGCCCTTCATGCAACAATCCATATCTTAGTATGACTCAGGCTTCAATACTGCAAGCAATTCTAAAATGTATCAGCCAAGTTCTACCTTAAAAAACAGCATATATTTTACTCCTTTCAGCCCTAATTGCCATTTGAAATGGATAACCAAAAGTTGCATATTCACCTCATAATACTTTTCTTCTTCTTCAAAAAAAAAAGGTGAAAATGCTGCAGAAACGTGTAAAATTGTTTATGGAATTTATAGTGAAGATGATTTGCAAAATTTAGATGTGGGGAGTTCAGCTTGGAAGCTGACAGTCACTGTGAAAGACCCTCAACCTTAGATGACGATATTTTGAAGAAAACTTGAATATTACAACTAGAGCAGTTGTATATTTCCAAAAGTACCATTTATAAACCCTTAGCGAGAAACATACCCAATTTTCATTATGATGTTTGAATGTCTCACAAACTGTCAGAACAAAACTGCATGGACCAGTATTCAATCTGTGATATACTTCTGAAATGCAATGAAAAATAGGATTGTTTATGATAATATAGGGAGAAAAAGAGTCGGGAGGTTGCATGAGGATCTTCCAAAGTGCAATATTAATTTTAAAAAAATCATGCTTTGTGTTTGGTGGGATTTCAAAGGCATTATTTATTATAAGCTACTCCCAAAAATCAGATCAATTTTGATGTGTACTGCCATCAACTAGTAAATTTGAATCAAAAGATCAAGGAATTGAGGCAACACTTGCCAACAGGAAAAGGGGTTGTGTCCCACCAGGACAATGCCCAACCGTGTGTGTCTTTGGCTACCTGCACAAAATTGCATGAACTTGGGTGGGATTTCTTGCTCCATCCACCATACTCTGACATTGCGCCATCTGACTCATTTATTTTTGTCTCTGCAGAACTCTAAACGGAAAATCATTTAATGATTTAGATGGTGTCAAAACCCATTTAGATGACTTCTTTTCCTCAAAAGCAACCATGCTGATGGAATATTTAAATTGCCTGCTAGGTGGACTAAGGTCATAGAAAACAATGGAAATGAATAAAGAGGAGAATATGTTTGAAATTTCTTATCCTTTATTACTCTAAGGACTTTCCGGACAACCTGATACTTAGTACCAACAACTTAATCTTTAATGTCATGCGCTGTTGCTACTATTTACAACAGTTAATTTGTTTACAACTTAATGGACCATGCCAGTGATCAGTATCGGGTCATTATCCTTATTTAATCAGTTGTGATTCTTATATGACCAAATGAAAGAATGTATTATATTTATTAATTATGGAGCCCACTGCACTGCAGTTTCAATTACTTTAATTCAAATAGTAAGTTTCTAATTGTATCGCATTCATTCTTGAGATACAGGAATTCAAGGGTGAGTGTAATAGATCCCTTTTTAGAGCAACAAGTCTTATACTTCAAATGTAGTATTATTTACTCTGAATTTCTTATTGAGTGCTATGGTGTAATAGGTAAGACCTTTTGAGATGAATTGGAATTGAACTCAAAATAAATGTAGGTATTCCTGGCTCTTGATAAACAACTCAAACTGATCAAAATCTTATGTTCTGGCTTAACCCTTTAACTGCAAAGTTAAATTTCATAGTTATTCCTCTGATGATGTTAAATATCTACCTAAAAGTAGAATTATTTTCTGCAAGTCACATTGCCTTAACAAACTTGAGACGTCTCAATAAATAAAATAGCTTCAAACATGACATTATTCAACAAAAGATAGATTGGTATACAAAACTGCTTTCTGCAGTTAAGGATAATTAAATTTTGAATGGATATATTTGATTTTCGCATTGAAAGGGTTGGCAAAAACAAACTTTTCCATTGACACTTGGTATTGATTTTAGGATATTTCTGTGCTTTTTTAAAAAAATTTTTATTAAAGATAAATCTCCTCTTTTGCGATCCATCTTCATTACAGGTAGGCTTCCACAGTTGTAAAACTTCAGGATTTTAACTTTTTACACATGAAACCTGTATTCTCAAAGACGTGACTTAAGGGAATCCATATGCATATTTATCCAACAGGTGTCAAGATGAGGAAGCAAGGACCAAGTCTGTCATTTCTCTGTGGAACACATTACAAGATATTGCACTTCTTTCTCAATTTCTACTTTTACCCTAAAGATTTTTGATTTTGACAAGTATAATAGATAAACCATTAGTAATTCTTGCTCAAGACAACCAGGTATGATGCTTATGTGGTTACATATCTTCTTTCAATGATTTTAAGTCTTTTAAATTATTCATCTCTTTAAAATTATTTTCAGTACACTGAAATAATTTATATATTTTGTTGAGCCAACAGCCAGCCCTGATGGAGAAGTACTATGATCGGAGATGTTCAAGCTGTGAAACCTCTTGTCCTTGCTGAAGAAAATATAATATACCTAGAACTACATGTCACTTCCCATTTTTGAGGTTGTAGGGTGTGATTTGAGGTATATTACACTGCTATTTCTACGGGTTAAATGAACATTGGACACCTTGTAAAAGAAGGTACCACACAGTTGTATAACTTCCTATTGCTGTAAAATTTGCTGGAGTGGTAAATTTTACTTTAATGTTACATTTATTTGCAATCCTGAATTCAGTTTTTTTTCTGGAGTATGATCATGAAAGGGCTGCTTTTTACCATTTTAAAATTTTGCTTTGGGAATGGGTGTAATTATCTCTTCCCATACCCAGTATACATGGTAATTTCACTGGCCTGAAGCTTAATTTTTGGTTACAGTTGTATAAAGTTGCTGAAACTGCCATCATCTGATGCAGAGGTAATGCTTACCTGTAGAAGTTGAACTCACTACTGCAAGTCGATGAATAACTCATCAATTTGAACAGATTTACTACTGCTTTACTCGTTTGCGAGTATACTGGTGCTACTTGAAATTTAAATTTCTTGGCCATAACCCATCCCAGCATAGAACAGGGATGTTCACTGATGAGTCACTGCACAATCACAATACCAGTTGGTTATTAGATACTCTGTTGACATTTGTGGTATTCCTTAGTGTATTACTGGTATTTAAATTACCAACCTGGAGGTATAACGGCTCTGATTAACATTACTGGAATATGAACCTAAAAAATAATACTATATAGTACATTTAGTTCACCTCTTTATTCATAAATTATAATTAGCCTAATTTGTAATTTAACTTTGTTACTATCTCAACCAAAGACCTTAACCCTTTCGTTACCCTATTTCTGTTGAAACACTGTCTTTATTTCAATTACTTTTGAAAATAACGAATCTAGTAAAATAGCTTAAGTCATTTTTAAGCTGATGTTAGGAACAGAAATTAATATAAAATTTTGATTAAGATCAGTTTAAAACGGGGAGTTTCTATCATAGAACCAGGGTGGTATCAAAAGGGTTAACATGAAATTTAGGTTAAGGGAGATAAATTTCTCTAGATAATATGTGAGCATTTATATCATGTACTAAATAAACCGCCAACTTACCTTAAGCTATTCTCTATGTCTGTGTGATTTCTCTTAAGAATAGGTAGCAAATAGACAATGTTTTTCAGAATTTGTTCCTACTGTCTGCATTCTGAGTTCAAATGGTCAACTTTGTCTATCCTTTCAGGAGTCAAATAAAATAAAAACACTACCAATATGGTGGATTGACAGAACTATAAAAACGTTGGACTGAATGCCTTGTGGTATTTGTTTTGGCTCTTTGCATTTTGAGTTCAAATCTTTTTGTGGCCAACTTGGGTGGTTGATTTAACCCATTGCCCAGTAACGGGCATAAGCACTGCCTTTCCTCCTGACTATGGACTGTCTTAATATTTCTGTACCACATGGTTTTGATTTATCTACTCTCCAATCCCATATTAACTACCATAGGACTGCAGCACAATGATATTATATATTAGAAGTGTTGTTGTTGAAACCCAGCCAAGTAATGGGAATATTTTGTAGAGTAAGGTATCTGAAGACCTATTGGAGAATAAGATTGATAAAAAAAAATTTTTTAAATACAATATATTTTTATTTTATCCTACAAATGTGAAAAATCCAGAAATTTCAACTAAAGTAATATCTGACCTGAAAAATAAACATGTATTTATATAGTCTTTGTTAAAAAAAAATATGGTCATCGACAAACAAACTTATTGTAAAAATATATGCTTTTGTTACAGTTTCTGTTTGTGAATTCACCATACCAGGTTGGCTTGGTGTCAGCAAAACTACGGCAAAGTCAACCCTACAACTCACTGAATGTTACAAGATATTTTCATTTGGCATTTTACATATGCTAAAACATACTGCTACTGGGTCATCTCTTCATACTCTCCTTTGTACAGTCTTAGTGACAAAAGAAAAAAAAAACTACTAGGTATTTCACTGAATTGGCTGTTAAGAGATGGCTATGGTTCATCTCTCTGATACTGCTGTTGAAGTTTCTTTGAATTATTTTATTCACTGAAAATAATGAAATAACTTGGTTGTGTCAATCTTTGAGGTTGACCTTGTTTTGCACTGTAAAATCCTCAATATCTTATATACAGATTTTGGACCAATGTTGAATTTAGTACTTAAGATAGCCAAAATACATTTATTGAACCTGTTCAGTGTATATACCAAAGTCTGTCAATCATGAATGATAAAGAGATAGGGGTTTTCTGAGCAACTCTATGGTTAGCATTTCTCCTTTCTTGAAAACCAGCCTCTGTTTCACTATCATTTTTATAGTTGATTTATAATTTGAGCAAGTAAAAACAGATAGCAACTTTTGGGGATTTCCCCTTCTTTGGTAGTCTTCTTCCTCGTTTAATGTCCATTTCCATGCTAGCATGGGTTGGACGGGTTTTACCTAATGGCTCTACTCCAGGCCTCTCGATCTTGTGCAA
>JAOPUL010000839.1:36411067-36422087 GCA_027564515.1 Octopus rubescens | reverse complement strand
CGAGACTATTGTGGAAGACACTTGCCCAAGGTGCCACGGAGTGGGACCGGACCCTTAACCATGTGGTTGGGAAGCAAACCTCTTACCACACACACCCATACACCCTCACATATGTATGTGTATGTGTGTATGTGTGAATGTGTGTGTGTGTGTGGGGGGGGTGTGTTAAGTGAAAAATGAAATACCACGGACCCCCTCAGATTCTATATCAACCGGCCAATTAGCCAACATCAATTGATCGATAATCCATCATAAGTGAGATAAATTTATGTCAATGTAGCATTGCAGAGAAATACCATATATTAACCAATCAAGCCGATATGTTAGTCGGAGATAACGTCAGACTGCAATTACATAAGGATGACATGGGAAAAAGTTTTATCAAGCAAATTGCAACAGCCAGATATAGACAGAAATGCCAGTTCTCATTTTAACACTGCCTACCAGCTGAAGGTTGTAAATAACAACGGATTAAATTACTACTTTCTTTGAAGATCTGGTCTTTCAATATTATTATGCAATCATCTACCTAACGACAACCGCAAAACATACTAGGCTTCGCTAGTGAAACACGCGTAAAGATTATGTAATTTATCATGTTATAATAAAACAATAAAATAAAGCTTTTTTATTCCGTTCTCGGATATATATTCTGTAGATTATTCAAAATATATTAATTACCAAAAGAAAACAGGAATTAAAAGTATGTGAAATATTTGATTGGAATTTGCGTAGGCGCAGCGTGGCGGTGTGGTAAGAAGCTTGCTTCCCAACAACATGGTTCTAGGTTCAATCCCACTGCGTGGCATCTTGGGCAAGTGTCTTCTACTATAGCCTCGGGTCGACCAAAGCCTTGTGAGTGGATTTGGTAGACGGAAACTGGAAGAAGCCCGTCGTATATATATATATATATATATAGCTTGTGGTAGGGCTAAATCAACCACTGGAAAATGTTAGTCACAAACTTGAATCTAGTTACAACATATATATTGATGATTACACGGAAACCTAATAGAAGTCTTGGTTTAAAAAAAGGAATAAAAATGTACAGTGGTGACATGTTTTATTTTTCCTCTACAGTTTGACATAGCAATGAGTGTCTTACAATGAGATACATTGACTCCTAATTTGTTTTATCTACTGTTAATTTGGCAAGTAAAGAATAATAACAGAATCCACATTAATACAAATGTTAGTATGAATTTTTTTTTGCTTTGCCTATCACCTTAAAAAGAATGAACATATTGGATAATACAGTTATGGGTACACTCTCTGAAAATGAAAAGATGTAGGTTTACATGATCAGAACTGACCTGGAGTAAAACAGCAATCTGAGATTTACTGACAACCTTGTAATTTTAGTTGAAAGCATTGAGGATACACAAAAATCATCTTTAAACCTTTTAATATCAACCACCAGAGACCACCCCTGGTTCTATGACCTAAATTAAAACCTTCCAACAAAATTTCTTAAATCAACATCAGTTTAAGAATAATAGAGACATTGTACTAAATTCTTCATTATTCTTAAAATTAATAAAAACATTATTTTCAAAATTAACTGAAGACATGACCTAGTGATTATGGTGATGTACTCATGATCACAAGATTGTAGTTTTGATTCCCAGACTGATGGTAGATTTTGTTCTTGAGCAAAACACTTCATTTCACATTGCTGTAAATGGGTAACCCTGCAATGGACTGCTGTTTTGTTCATAGAGAATGTTAGTCTGCCTGTCTAACCAGCAGAGTGGCATCACTTGAAAGCTACAGCAGTATGAGGAAATACATTGTAACTAGCTGTGTATAACAACATCTGGTAGTTTGCTTGATAAAGTGAATTGAAACAAAGAAAATGTAGTTTAACAGAAATATAATAAAAATATTAAAAGAATACTGTCATTGCAGATTGCTTTGAAATGGAATGAGTTTAAAATGTGTTAGTGAATTTAATTTTACAGTATATGCAAACAGGAATCTGCTAACAAATAGGTTCAAATATTTTGGATCGATAGTGATGGCTCCATGAAAAAATACAAGACACAAACAAGGAAACCAGTAGCAAGATTGTATTGTAACTAGTAAATGTAATTTTAACATTTTAGACTTGGAGTTTATAAAACACTGAATAGACTATGCAACTGGTTAAAAGGTTTCATGCAATGCAATTAAGAGGATATTTGATCTTTACTTTTGAGATTATGTTAAGAGCAAATCAATTGAAATAGTATTGTTGATCCAACAAATGTGAAATTCTATCAATATATTTGCTTAATAGGAAGCATAAGGTACTGATTGGAGATAATAGCTTTCATATATCTTGAAGACTTTACTAGAATGCAAACATCATCACACTATATTAATACAACCACCATAAATCTCTATTTTCTTATCATTCCATTTAATCTGACCTGTTTTTGATAAGATAAGAATTGATAGTTGTAAATACACATTTAGCATCATCATTGTTTTAATGTCCACTTTTCCATGCTCACATGGATTTGATGGAATTTGTTGAGGCATATTTTATACAGCAGGATGCCTTTCCTTTTGCCAACCCTCACCTGTTTCCAACTAAGGTAATATTTCTCCATGACCAGACATGATTTCACGGAAGATCGGAAATGGACACTGCTTGTATGACAGCGACATTTGTTTAGAACTATTGCTTGATGTCAAGGCAAGAAGACAGTAATGCACACACATACATGCACTTACATATACAATGGGCTGCTTTCAATTTCCAACTACCAAATTCACTCGTTTGCCCTTTTTCAGAAAGGCAGAGCATTTGGTTGCTCTTGTTAGTCTAATGATTGCATAAAAGCTCCCTTGTTGGCTCAAGGGTTAAGTGTTTGAGACATTTGGATGCTTTTGTTATTTCAGGCAGCTGATATTTAGTTCTCAGCTCACAACCAACTCATGAATCAATTGTATTGAACCCTGCAGTGTTCGAAGGTCACTATTAAATGCTTTTAGTTTGTATTCCCAGGGAATATAAACAGGATAAAATGTGCTGGCATTTAGTTTTAGGAGTGTGTTTAGCAATAACAGAATGAAACCAAACATTAGTGAAAAAGTTAAAAGTGTATAGGAATAACAAAATAAGTTCTACAATTCTAATATATGACATTTTCAAAGAGGAAATCAGCCACTAAGTATAATGATTGATTTTGAATTGAAATATAATAATTTTACAAGTCTTTGATTTGAAAGAACATTTAGAATCAAGAAACTTAGTACAGGTAGCAGAAACTTAGTACAGACTTTCTGGACATTGATGATCCAGAACCTCTTATAATCCACACTAATTTTCACTAATGTACAAGTGCCTGTATTTGATTAAATTTTAAAGTAAATCTAATAGTCATTTGATTTAGAGTGTGTTGACAAAGGTAACCATCCCTGGCTCAGAAAAGTCAGTAATCTGGAAAGGCTTTTGAACCAAGGGTTTCAGAAAATTGATTCTGTACCTGTATTATATATAATTATTTGTTACTAATTCCTCTATAATTAACAGATAATAATGCTTGCCTTTTTTTATTATATTTCCTTATTTAGAAAACCAAAATAATCTTAATTTGAATATTGTATCGACAAGTTCATCTTATTTATTACTACTATACACATTTATCATGCATGCTATCTCAAAACTTGGATTGAGACATTTTATATCTAAATTGCTTTCGTGATGCAATGGCATTTGTACTATTTGCACCTAAAGTTCAACTACTATCAAGCAAATGCATCAATCAAACAGCAGATGTCAAAAAGAAAAAAAAAGTTTTCCTATAAATTTTATGCTAGAATGACAACTTAAGGATCTGTAACTTCTTTTTGTAATGGATCACTTTTGATTGTACATTTGTCCATGGCCCACATCTATATTGTATTGTACTTTACGTGCCGGTGACACGTTAAAAGCACCCGGTACACTCTCTGGGGTAGTTGGTGTTAGGAAGGGCATCCAGCCATAGAAACCAAGCTAAAACAGACTGGAGTCTAGCTTAGCTCCCCGGCTTGCCAGACTCCAATCAAATCATCTAACCCATACCAGAATGGAAAACGGACACTAAATGATGATATAAAATATCATCCCCACATATCTACAATATTTCTGTTTCTGCCAATTCTTATGTAAACAGAAATTAAACCCGTTAGCATTCAGATTACTCTTTCAAATGTAATGCTTATTTTTTCACATTGTTTTGAATTAATCACACATTATCTTATAACTTTGAGATTTCAACGACGTGATTGTTTATTTTTAGAATGACATTGTAGGGTAGGTGTGAGAGGCTGGATCTGGTTGGTTTGAACATAAAACAGATAGAATATTTGGACCGGATATGGCCAGTTTAAATACTAAAGGGTTAAACAAATCGTGATACAAAAGACTGCCTAAAAGTCAATTGCTCAGTGGCTCACAAATATATAAAAAAAAAAGGTCTGAGGTTCACAGAGAACACTTCAGTGACTCACTTGTGGGCTGAAGCCTACCTGTTGCTACCCCTTCATCTAGAGGTTCAATATATAGTGGTTAGTGGATGATGTGTAGTGTGTATTGAAAATAATTGTTTCTGTCCGTAATTAAAATATCCTTATCTTTAAACAAGACAGTTTTTTTTTTGTTTAATCTTTTAGTCAGTAGGGAAGGGCAGTGCCCACAACTCTTACAGGGCTTCCAAAACTGGTCGTAAGAAGGTATCTTCCAATTGGAGACCTGGCTCAAATGCTTGCAACAGAGGGGACTCTGCTAAAAGCACCAAGGACCAGGTGACATTAAAGTGTAACCCCTGTATAGGTCATGGTGGGATTTGAACCCAAAATCCAAGAGCTGGTATAAATACTAAAAGGCATCACATCCAGTACTTTAATGTTTCTGGCAATTCACTTCTTTAAGACTGGTACTTTATCAACCATGGAAGGACAAAAGGTAAAAGTTGACTTTGGTGAGATTTGAACTTGGAGAGCAAGGTGCCAGAATAAATACTGCAATGCATTTCATCCAATGCTCTAATGCCAATTCATCACCTAAACTTATAGTAATCAGTAAATCTTTTTCAGTTTAAGGCAACATTTCTAAAGAAAATATGAGATGGGGTGAAAATAATCAACATTGGATTTATTGTTATTAGTGTATGGATTGCAATATTATCATAGACAAAACATAGAACAGATGGCTACATATCACAGCTAACAAGGTTTATTGCTATTTCATCATCATCACTTTTACACTCATCTTCTTTGCTGGTATGTGTTGAATGGGTCATTACAATCTAAGTCAGTTCTTATTTGAAGTCACTCTCTCCTAGACACTGATCACAGAACAACATTTCTTTGGCTGGATGCCCTTTCCACATTACATAGTGTACTGGGTGTATTTTATTATGGCACTAGCACTAGAGAGTGGGTCATGTTTTTGGATAGACTGAAGAGTCTTCTCAATGTTGCTCATACATAAATGCTTTTTTATGAGTAAGTATTAGTTGACACATCCAATATCAAGGTGAACTGACCATTATGTCTTCAATTTGTTCTTTCAGTAGGGAAGGAGCAATAACATTTTATTTTCCATGCAGTTACAAATCAGTTGCAATCTATGATCAAGGAATTGTTAAATTGGTTTTGTGATTTCATATTTCAACATTTGCACATTTTTACATATAGCTTTACTGCTTATCAGGTTTTATTTCTCTCACCAATTTGAAAATTGTGGATCTATTAGGATTTTTGTAACTTTTTATCATACTTTGATCACTTGCTCATTATATAAATGGATATCATTTCAAAATAACCAAAATTTATTTTTTAAAAATGATACTTAGTTTGGTCAGACTTCAGCCACATGACTGAGTAGAAACAGCAGCTAAATATCCCTCAGTTCACATCCAACTTTCTTAAATAAAGAAGGATCCAGTGAAAAAAATTTAGACCACCCTGCTAGCTTTAAGATATCATGTTAGCACTAGTATATAGATTTATTAACAAACATCTGTCACACACCATTACTGGTGAAGCCTGTCTCTAGAAGCAAGCTGTTGCCAAAATGATGTCTGTTTCAGTCATGAGTCTCTGAAACAGATAGGATTGTCAGTACAATATATTATTTGAATTTATAATGTATTTTAAACAATATTGAAATTATATTTTGAATTTAAGAAGAAATATTTTAAAATATTTTCTTCTATAGGCACAAGGTCTGAAATTTTGATTATATTGATCCTAGTACTGGACTAGTACTTATTTTATTGACTTTGAAAGGATGAAAAGTAAAGTCAACCGTGGCATAATTTGAACTAGCGACATAAAGCCAGAAGAAATGCTGCCAAGCATTTTGTTCAGCGTGCTAACATTTCTGCCAGCTCGCTGCCTTAAGTCATTTTAAAATTTTTACATATTATAATAAGAGGTCCTGTAGTGGCTATTTGTATGAGGTTAATCACTAATAAATGATCAATAATGCAAAGTTGTGAAATTTGTTATTGCCTCTTCTCAAATTGATGCCTTATTTCTGTGAACAGTTTTGGTTAAATTCTTGAATTAAGTCATTATTTCAGTAATATAGTGCCAATAATATTTGTTTTACCAAGATTGTGCAATATGAATCAAATGTTTTAAGAATACGGCAAAAGGAGATTTCATTTAATTTGTCTATAATTTTTTCTAATTGGAAAAAAAAAAGTTTCATGCAGTTCTGTAAAGTAGCTTGCTATTTGTAGCCCAATTTGGTAATCTTGATCATTGAGAAGTGTGTCTGAAATAATTATGAATACAATTGCTTTAATTGACAATGAAAAAGAGATGTGGAGGCGTGATTAGGATTGGAGAGTGTATACTTAGTGTAGTCAATAAGTGACCATTTGCTTTATATGTATGGTTGCCTTATGAACTGTTTTTGACCTTTATGAACTACTAGATGCATTGACCCACCCCATCACTAGATTTACCTACTCAACCTCCACTCTCCTTATATTATTCTTGTCCTTCCTCTCTCCTCTGTCTCCATCACTTCTACTCCACTACTGTTCCTTCTGTTATTCCCTCCATTACTGTTCTCTCACAATAAATTTGTTCCATCTATCATGGGACTGCTTTTCACTTTACAAGCTATGTGGGTGGGCTGACTATGAAGGAGTGATGATATAGCTATGAAATCTTGCATGCATTAATAATTGCATTGTTTCTTTCCTGTTAAATTGACATCTGATTATTCAAAGAAGATGTCAAAAGTAACTAGTAGTGACTTCTCTTGAAAATGAACAAAATTTGGCATTGTGGTGTTATCAAGTACCTGTTTAACTCCCAAGGACATTCATGCTGACAGGGATGCTCCATTAGGAGATGACACTCCAGCTTTATCAACAGTGCAAAAGTGGGCAGCTGAATTTAGAAGGGGGAAAGGACGTCCTGCAACTGTTAACATCAAGGAAAGCATTGATCGTGTTCACCACATGGTGATGGATGACAGTCGATTGACTATAAATCAAACAGCCAATGCTATTAGCATATCCCATGAGAGAGTTGAGAATATTCTGCACAATGAACTTAGCATGACAAAGGTTTCTGCTTGGTGGCTGCCATGTCTTCTGACATCTGATCAAAAGTGCACCAGGTTGATCACATCATGGGAAAATCTGACATTGCTTGAAGCAGATCCAGCTGGTTTCCTTGAACATTTCCTAACCCAGAATGAGTGTTGGCTTCATCACTTTGAGCCAGAGACAGAGAAACAATCCATGCAGTGGAAACACCCCTCCTCACCTGCTCCAAAGAAGACTAAGGTCGTTTAATTTTCAGGGAAGGTGATGGCCTCAGTTTTTTTGGAAACAAAAGGCATTGTGTTTATTGATTATCTTTAAAAGAGCCATACCATCAATGGAGAGTACTATACCAACTTGCTGAGGCAGTTACAAAAAGCTATCAAGACCAAGTACCCAGGAAAACTGTTTCATCAGGCCAATGCTCCAGCACACAAGTCCTTGGTTTCAATGCCTGCTGTACGTGACTGGCTTTGAACTGGTTGATCACCCTCCTTATTTGGTCCCATCTGACTGTCATCTATTCCCCAACATGAAAAAACACTTGGCTGGGAATTAGTATCACAGTGATGATGACGTCATATCTGCTGTTGATGACTTTTTTGACCAACAGGATGAAAGCTTCTTCACCGATTGAAGAAGTGTGTGGACTGCATGGGGGACCATGTTGAAAAATAAATCCCATTTGGTTACATTCCATGAGAGTATCTTGGTCTGCCTATGAACTTTTCAGCCAACCCTCATACAAACCTCTTAAGTGCTAATATCATAAAAAATGCACCCAGTACGCTGTCAAGTGGTTGATGTTAAGAAGGGCATCCAACTATATAAACCATACTAAAAATGAAACATCGGAGCAAGACTTGATCCTCTAACTCAGTGGTTCTTAACCATTTTTTACCTATGGATCCCTTTGTTTACTATTTTATTCTGGTGGACGCCCATAGCCATTTGATGTTTAAAAACTAATTTTATGGATACTTCTCAAAATTCCCATTTTGTTATTTACTCATTCACTTGTATAGGTTGAACTATGTAAAATGTTAGAGAAAGAAACCTAGCTGGTTCTTACAATACATAACATTTAAATTAAAACTTTCATGGACCCTTAAAATATTACTGTGGATCCCCAATTTACTATTTCGCTAGTGTGGACCCCAGTTGAGAACACTGCTCTAACCTGTTAAATCTTCATCCTACAGGCAGAAAATAATGATGATAGTGCCGTATAATTTTATCGAGACTATTGCATGGAGTGGTTGCAAGTTCAAGAACAAAAATTAAAATATGTTAAAGTATGTTGATGAAGATGAAGTGCCAATCTCTAACTGTGGAAGAAGTAGACCCAGGAATATTTGGGATGAGGTGGTGAAATATGATCTTTGGATGTTAAGTCTCATGAAGGCGAGAACAAGTGACCAAGACTTTTGGTGATTTGCTGTGCTTGAGAAGACATGTCAAGCTAAGTGTAATTTTGTAGCTGTGGCCAGTGCCGGTAACATGTGAAAGACACCCATACTGGTGACACGCAAAAGGCACCTAGTACACTATGGAGTAGTTGGTGTTAAGAAGGGCATGCAGCCGTAGAAATCAAGCCAAAACAGACTGGTGCAGCTCTCCAGCTTACCAGTTTCAGTCAAACCATCTAATCCATGCCAGCATGGAAAATGGACGCTAAATGATGATGGGACTCCTTCAGTTTTATTGCATTATATTTTATTGACTTTTATATGGGAGAATTGCAAAACTCATAAATCATTGTTGCAAGTTAGTGATTAATTCAGTTGTGTTGCTCTTCACTTCTCATCACTCATGTATTGTCAGTATATTAGATTTCCTTTTACCTGACCTTTATAAAGTGCGTTAAATGCAAATGAATCTCTGTAATGTCAACATCTGTACACCTGAAATGTTCTATACATTTGATTTTATTGATGCAGTTTATAACGAATGCATCTACTAAATGAAACTTAGTTATTGCTGTTTTGAATATTAGTTTCATGGGTACCACAAATGCTATTTCAAACACCTTTATAAAATCGTGTGTATGTGTGTGTCTGTTCAGAAACTGGAGGGAAAAGGAACAAAAAAATAGATGTGTGATAAGAAGCAGGAAAGGGGGAGTAAGAAACATAAGAGAAAGGGGAACAACGAATACTGGCCAGAGCAGAAAACATTGTTCTCGTAAAAGGTTGGTACAGGTAACATTTGTGACCAATAAGTTAGAGAATAACATATAACACAAATTTGATACAATGATCTATAGGTCACTGACTGGACATCAATCATTCATGTATTGCAAGATGTGCTATCATGATTATACTACAGGGTGTTTAGCACTAAAATATTTTTTAGGTATTTTAATTTTTTGTTTTGCTTTTTTTTTAATTGTCGGATCTGGAGGAAGGGGCATTGCCCATGGCCTTCACAAACCCTGTACTCTTTTATGTTCCTCTTGAACCATTGCAAGTCAATGCCTGCAGGAGAGATACAAGCAGGAAAAGCATTCCACAGGGCTAACAGTCTAAAAAAGGGAAGACTAATCATAATGGTTTGTATGGGGCCTAGGGGTGGTGGTGCAGAACAAGGGTGTTGAGAGGAGGAGAGGCAAGCAAATAGAGAATTTATGAGTGGAGGTGGTATGAACTCAGCCAACTCCAAGGAGCAGAGACTATTATGGTAGCAGTAAAAAAGGCAAAGAGAGGAGACAGTACTCTTGTAAACTGTCAGTATGGGGAGGGGGATGAAGTATTTTGCCCTGGAACGAAAGACCAGTCATTGGATGCAATCCTGGCTATGTTTAAAATGGCTTTTGTGTGGAGATATCTTTGGTAATTGTGAGACCTTATACTTTGGAGTGATAACGAGGGTTGTGTGCTGCTCGTGTTTAGGTGTGTGTGATTATGCTTTTTCTGTATGAATAGCATTTGTGTTTTCTTGCTGTTGAAAGAGACAAAATTGGAACATCTCCATTGAAGGATGATTCTGAGATCTCTGTTCATAGAATCAGTATGGGCATGGCATATGGAAGATTCCTGGTTGAAGAAGGTTAGTAAAGAATGAAGAGTACTATCATCTGTATTAGAGTAGGCATCGCTGGACATGATAGCAAATTGGTTCCAAACAATTAAGTAAGTACAAGACAAAATTTACGAAATCAAAAGGCTATAAAGTAGAAGGTTATCGAAGAAACTAGAAAAATATTATAGAAGAAAATCTGGAATATCTTTGTTTATCCATTCAAAAATGGAACATCTAAAGCAGTGGTTCTCATTGGAGGGGTCTATATATAATATTTTGTTGTTAAAATTTATCAGTAATGGATTGGCTATATTTCTACAATACACAAAATGTTTTAACAATTTTTTTTAAAAACAATTTCTAATATTTAATTATGAAAAAAGGGCGGCGAGCTGGCAGAGTCGTTATCGCGCCGGGAGAAATGCTTAGCGGCAATTTTTCCGGCTTTACGTTCTGAG
>JAOPUL010000839.1:36376942-36389795 GCA_027564515.1 Octopus rubescens | reverse complement strand
GACTTCCTACACTGACCCTAATAACATGGATTGCACCTAGCAAATTGTATAAGTATTTTCTGTTATTATTAATATTATTTTACTTATTTTATCTTATTATCTCATTATTTTACCCATATATTCAATACACATTAACTTTCAATTACACTAACTAACACTCTTAACCTGATAGCTAAATCCAGATGAGGAAACGAAAGGTGCTTTCTAAGTTCAGGATTATTTGCTGGCTAAGCTTATTCCTTAGCTAGTTATGTTCTGGACAAGCCACCTTCCTTTGAAACGCGCGTACTGGTACTCTATATTATTTAGTTGTAGCTTTTCCCCTTAAGGAAAAAAAATCCCCCTCACTAGACTTTATTTTCGCAATTTTTGTTTTTTAATTTTCTCCTCCTCCCCCTACGAAGACATTTCGTAAGAAGTAAGGTGATACATGTAAGTAAATACTTCCTTCATAACTTTATTTCTTTTTAGAATATTTATATGTTTTTGGTTGCCTGATGTGAGTTTAGGCTATACGTTGAATCAAAGTTAATCCCTCATTTAACCTAACCTGAATTGTATTCCTTCAACCCCGTCCTAGGTCTTTAAACCTTTTGGGGTTATATATTTACTGGTCATTTCCGGGAATTTGTGTTCTTAACGGAGGTATAATTACTCTATTGGCTAGATACTCTTCCCTTAAAATTTCATTTATGTGTATATATATATATTTATGTATATATATATATATGTATGTGTATATATATATATTTATGTATATATATATATATATATATATGTATATGTATATGTATATATATGTATATGTATATATATATATATATATACCAACCACATTTACAGTGTGTGCTGGGTGCTTTTAACGTGTCACCGGCACCGGACCTTCTACGCTCGCGGGTGCCTTTAATGTGCGACCGGCACTGGACCTTCTACGCTCACTTCCCGTACAATATAGTGGGATGCCGCTTCCCATACATCCGCTGTATGGCAGTGTGGCGTCGCCTTCTGTACAAACATAGACAATTGAGAATTGTTGTTTGCCTCGCATCACTTGCTTCCCGAACAGACAATTGAAGATCGCACTTGCCTCTACCTGTCACTTTGGGCCGCAAAAGAGGCCTCGCTGTCGGACCGTCTCAAGCAAGACATTTCTGTTGTTGCTCCATTCTCGATACTACCGTCTCAAGCAAGACATTTCTGTTGTTGCTGCGCCATGCCAAGCAACAGGACATTGTCAGTGCTGCCACCTCAATCAACAAGACGGACTCGTACTGCCGTCAAGCATTTCCATTTATCATTAAACCAAGGCATTTCCATTAAACTCTCAATGTGGCCACCACTTAGCACCTGAAAGCATTCGATGCAGCCTTCCCAGCAAGTGACTTTGCCAATGCTGCCGCCTCAAGCAACAAGACATTGTCGATGCTGGACTCAATCACATCTTTGCCACAGGACTCAGCGCAGCCTTCGGACTTTTCGACGCAGCAAGACATTGTCAATGATGGACTCACTCTTATGTGTTTATGGCTACTTTATGGAATGTGTATCTATGCTTCAATCATAAGCTATATGACTTGAATATACATTTTGAAGGGAATCTAATGTAATTGAAACATGAAAGTGTACTTTTTTTATCCCATGTTCTGATTAATTAGGATTTCACAATAAGACTAAGTATATTTACATATATAATATGATGTATACCATGTGTTAAAAGAAATAATCTCTATTGACACTTGTCAAATATTTACAAGTTTCGCCGTATTTCAGGATGTTTATAAGCCTTCAGGTCCAACATAAAGAGAAAACTTCAACAAAAGACTACTGGTTCTATATTTTGACCTATATCTAGAAACAAATCCTCTTCTCACATTATATGAAACTTATGGTCACCAAACACCTGGCCCTCCAAACCATTGCTATATCCACAAGTGCAAAGCTAAACATCTTGATACCAGATCTAGTGAGGTTGATGAGAAATGTATCTTGTATGTGTCCATCCTGTGAACTGTGAAAGAATATACAGGATTTTATCTATCACATGCAATTCTCTGGATATAATCAATAAAATTGAATCAGATTGGAGAGAGGAGGCAAGAAAAAGTTTGAAACCATCATCAACAATGATGTGTACCCCTATGTAGAGGAGCAAATTCTGGAATAGGCTGGAAAGAAAATGAAGCTCAACAGGAAAAACTCCTGGTATGGCAACAAATTCTACAGTATGATATTCATTGACGCAAGAGCCAGAAGTGAACTTGCTCACCAATTTAGAGAAGCACTCCATGAAACAAAACTTCCACACAATAGAAAGAATGGAGTAACAACACCTCTACAACCAGCCCCTACCACCACAAGAATAATGATGCAATAAGATTAAAAGCAACTAAAATCAACCAGCATCCACACACGTTTCTTATGTTGGCAACAACAAAGCAAGCAAAATAAATAAATAAATAAAATGGAACTAGAACAGTATCATAACAACAGCTCATACACTCAGTGTAGAGATGAGACAGAAGAGTATAACAAACAATTAAAATTGGTTGGAGAGTTTAAACTCATTGAGATGATCACAAGAAAAGTGTGGCAAAATTTCTGGGAAAATAACTGAAAATAAGGAGTGAATCACAACCAGTGAATGCATTTATAAGCTTCAATATGATTCTCCACAAATATATCACTATTGGTTTTAACACAGCTTCAGATCAGAATTTATGCAAAACAAATTCATAATTGAAAAGATCACAAGCTTTAGCCAAGCTAACATGAAACTGAAAAATACTGTATTTTGTTGTGTAAAGGAAAATAATAACAATTCAACAACTTCACTTCATAAAAAATTGCATCTCTTCTCAACTATATACTAACTCTGTCAATTCATCAGCAAATAAGCTCAACCTCACAAATTACCAAGATGAACAATGAAAGCATACATTACTAAATTCAAACAAGATTCATATAGGGATTAGCCAACATGATAAAAAAGATTGTACATCATGTATCTTCACTCCTTTATATATAAAAACATTCCTCCTTGTTCTTCAATGTGAACACCAATATCTAAACAACAGTTGTAACCAACACTTCTGCAATGAGCTAAAATGGAGGAAACATTGACAATAGTAACAATACCAATCAATCAATGAGAAACAAAACTACTCTAACTACCAATAGAATTATTATAAGTGTTAGTACATTAACTTTCAACACACATACAAAAATTGAAAACACAAATACAAACACAGAGTCACTAGAGCTTAAAGTGCTATAAAACTGGGCACAGAGGAAACAGCTGTTTTATATTATCATTGAAGTATGCCAAATACAGGAAGATCAATAATCATGAGTGTCCATCTGGAAGTGAAAAATCTTTCATACAAATTAGATAAAAATTAAAGAATAACAGTATCAGCAATAATAACTCCCCCAGGGATAGTGATAGTGGTGATACCAACCCTGCTTTTAACTTAAGCCGCACTACCCTCACCGATAACAGCAATGCTAATAACCCTTGAAACTCTTTTTATAATCCCTTTAACAAATCATGATATGAAACACATATATTCCCTTAATCTGTATTTCAATAAAAGATAGATTAGGGAGTAAAATAGTGATGTTGGTGACATTCCTTGCTGCCGTTAATATCAGTCACTCTGCACTTTAAAAGACTCCTGGAATTAAAAATGTCCCTTCCATGAAAAACCAGAAAGGGTTGGCAACAGGAAGAGTATCCATCTGTAAAACCTTGCTTCAAATAACTCGCCATCTAGTCCATGCTAGCAGGGAAAACAAACAAACATATTATATGTGTGTGTGAGTCCCAGGAATGGTCGAATTATTCAGAAGTTCACTTCACAATCAAGAAGTCTCAGGTTCAATACTACTGTATGTTATCTTGGGCAAGTGTCAACTACCATAGCTTCGTATTGTGTAGACAGAAATTGTATGTATGTTATGAGTAAAATTGTATGTTATGTTATGAGTAAAATTGAGCAAATAGAAACTGTATGATGGATGAACTGTTCCCATAATTCAAAAGACCAGGTTTGTCATTTGTCACACATACCATGTCATGACAATTGTGACTGAGGATTATGTTATGGATACACGCTTGGGGACTACTCAGCTGCAAACACCTTTCTAATACAATGAGGTAGTTGATCAAATAATTGGAAAACTCATCATTAAAACTACTACTACTACTACTACCCATTTACATATGTATAGGTGTGGGTAGTTATCTGTCTTTCTATTCTGAAGGTTTCTTTTATCTTTCTTTTTATTTTGTATTAAATATATTTTATATTCATATTAATATGGTAATCTCTGGGTTATATTGATATTCAGTAGGATACATATTTAATTGATGGCAAGGAGCAGCTGTCATCTCAATTTCTTCTATTAGTTATGACGTATTATTGATGCAGTTATACATTATTATTTAAATCCTATGATGGAATGTTCATTAAAGCCTGCTTTAATGCAGACTATATCTTGAAACTTGATAGTACCAGACATAAAATTACGTGGAAAACTACACACTAAAAGTATCAGTTACTTTAATCAGTATGTGAAAGTATACTTAATGTTACAGTTGGTATCTTGCAATAAAGCAAAATAGGTTTTAAGAATATCAACTTATTCTTAAAATATACATTAAAATAATTAATATTAATATTTAAGATAAGGCAGCAGGCTGGTAGAATAGTTAGCATGCCGGACAAAATGCTTAGTGGTATTTCATCCGTCTTTATGTTTGGAGTTCAAATGCCGCCAAGGTTGACTTTACCTGTCATCCTTTCAGGGGTCGATAAAATAAGTTACCATTTGAGCACTGGGGTTGATATAATCGACTTACCCCTCCCCCAAGTTTGCTGGCCTTGTGCCAAAATTTGAAACCAATATTAATATTTAATATATTTAAATATTAAGGTGTGGCTATGTGGTAAGAAGCTTGCTTCCTAATCACATGGTTCTGGGTTCAGTCCCACTGTGTGGAACCTTGAGCAAGTGTCTTCTACTATAGCCTCGGGCCGACCAAAGCCTTGTGAGTGGATTTGGTAGCCGGAAACTGAAAGAAGCCTGTCGTATATATATATATGTGTGTGTGTGTGTGTGTGTGTGTGCTTGTGTGTCTTTGGGTCTGTGTTTGTCCCCCTCTACCATTTAGTGTGTTTATGTCTCTGTAACTTAGCGGTTTGGCAAAAATGGGTCAATAGAATAAATACCAGGCTTAAGAAAAAAAAAATATAGTACTGGGGTCGATACATTCGACTAAAAATTCTTCAAGGCAGTGCCCCAGCATGGCCGCAGTCTAATGTCTGAAACAAGTAAAAGGTAAAAGATTTGAAACTTAGAGAAATTGAAAAACATATTTTCAATAAGCAATCAATATGTCTACTTCATAAAGAAATTTTCTAAAAATATTATATTTCAAATATGAATGTTAAGTGTTTTGGATGGTTAGGGTTAATGCATTACCTGGTTTAACAGTACCCTCTGGTCCTTGGGTACCTTTATTGGAGTTCACTCAGTGGCAAGCATTAAGGCCAGGCCTTTGGTCTGAAGATAAATTCCTTCTAACAGTTTGGAAGGTCTTAAAAACAGTCAAGATTATTGCTCTTCTCCCTCTGATTAGGTCATTAAAAAAATAGGCTAAAATTACACCAGCAGTTATATGCTGTGTTCAAAATACAATCCTATCATTTTTGCGTAAGGAAGAATACAGAATTGATTTCTTAACAACATTCATGCTTTTCTTCTTGAGATCAGATTAAAAAAAAAATTAATGACATTATTTTGCATATCAAGGAATTAGCAGTCATTAGAACATCAGATATAATGCCTGGAGATATTTGCTCTGGCTCTCTGTTCCCTGAATTTAAATCCTATGAAAAACTATTTTGCCTTTTACTCTTTTGGGGGTCATTAAAAGAAGTACTGATTCAGGGTGGCAGATTAGTAAAGTTGTTAGAGTTTTGTGGGATCTGTTCTAGCTCTTGGCATTCCAATGGCAACAGTGGTACCAAGCTGTATTGCCCTTTTTCTTTTCCTTGGACATTACAGGCATAGAGAAGTGGGGATTTGTATGTATGGGTAACTGCTCGTTTTCCATAAAAACCTTGCCCATGTTTGTACCTTGGAAATAAATATTCCAGAGAAAGATCCATGTGACATATGGAGCCTGCTTTTCAATCCCTTAAGAAAATGGTTTCATTTGTCATGTTAGATGTTATAACAATTTTATATATATAAGATTGTCAAATTTAAAAGAGATAACTCTGCTTCTGAGAAGCAGTGTGTCCTCACCCTGATATCTGGGGGAAAATCAGGAGGATTAAATGGGTCCTCCAGTATTACTCTTCCTTGTTAAGCAACCTCAAAATCTTATTTTTCCTCCATCTATTCTTTCATAAGAATGTTTTCCCAAGATATCTTAAGAACAAACCTTTTTGATTATCTAAATGACAGAGGACCGAGATGTGTGGCGCCTTGTTGCACTCAAGAAGACCGGCCCATCACAACAGAATTGAGATCCTAAAACCAAGGTGCTACGTAAAAAAGCACTGGTGCCATGTAAAAAGCATCGAGTATACTCTGTAAAGTGGTTGGCATCCAGCTGTAGACACCAAGCTGAAACAGACTATGGAACCTGGTGTGGTCCCTGGCCTTGTCAGTTCCTGTTAAACTGTCCAACCCATGCCAGCATGGAAAATGGACGTTAAATGTTGATAATGATGATGATGATATTTGTGTTTCTGTACAATCATCAAACTTATTTTTGAAAATCAAATAAAATGTCTCTTCATTTAATAGTGTAAATGATCGTTGTTTATCTGAGGAAAAACATCAGAACATACCAAGTAGTTTGTAAAGATATTTAAGGTGCAGGCATGGCCGTGTGGTTAGGAAGTTCATTTCCAAGCCCATGGTTTTAGGATCAGTTCCACTGCATGGCACCTTGGACAAGTGTCTTCTACTATAGCCCCAGGCTGACCAAAGCCTTGTGAGTAGATTTCGTAGATGGAAATCTGTCATATAGATACATGAGTGTGTGTTTGTCTCTTTGTCTTGACAACATACAAGATAGTTGTAAATGAGTGTCACTATCATACAAGTGGTGTCATTTGTTTCTAATCTTCAGCGAAAAATATATTCAGCCATGAGGAAATATTACCTTGCTTGGAAACAGGTGAGAGTGCCATTCTTATATCATCATCATCATCCTTTAACGTCCGTTTTCCATGCTAACATGGGTTGGATGGTTTGACCAGAGCTGGGTGGGGAAGGGGGTGCGTACCAGAGTCCAATCTAATTTGGCTCAGTTTCTATGGCTGGATGCCCTTCCTAATGTCAACCACTTTACAGTGTGTGTTGGGTGCTTTTAATGTGCCACTGGCACTGGACTCTCAGTGTTAGTGCTTTTACGTGGCACCATCATGAGTGCTTTTTACGTGGCACTGGACAGACATATAGACCAGGGACTGATGGACATCATAACCAAGTGGTCGTCTGCCTGAAGTCACCGGGTGTTTCTATTTGGTGAGAAAAATATGTAATGTTTGCTGTTTCAATGATCATAACCAAGTGGCATGTGCGCACGCACCTTCGCAGAGGGTGGGGGAACAGATATACATACATAGCCCGGCGGCCTGTGTGCATGCGCTCAGACCACTTTTGTATCGGTGGCAGGAGGGTTTGGAAAGGAATTGACAAAACAAGATGTTTTTACATATCAGGCACAATAATACAGCGGAATACTTTGTTTCTTAGCTTTTAACTTGATCGATGTATTTTGGTCCATAAAATTTCATTGCAAAAATTGAGTAGTGTGCACAAACTTTGTCAAACTGGAATTGATAAACTGAAGGCACACAGAGCAACAATGATTAAAATAAAGCTGTGTACATTTATATTTAACATGTTTGTGTACACTCAAATGTGGAGAACCCTTTGCTGTTTTATACAGACAAGGAAAGAGACTAGTCTGTTATAATAACAGACCCTAAAAAAGAGCCTTGTATCTATACCTCCACAGATAACTGACTTCATATAATGTAAAAATAAATCACTAGTCCCAAAACAGACTAAAGAGGTAGTTTGTAGTTGGACATTTTTTATCAGACTAAGTTTTAGGTCATAAATTTTGAAAGTTGTAGTGCAACATACTTGAATCTGCTATCTTAGCTGCTGTTTCTATTTGGTGAGAAAAATATGTAATGTTTGCTGTTTCAATTTCCTTCAGATCCCAACCCTGTAATCTTTGTGGGCGGAGATATATAAACAGGCGATTGGTAGTCAGGCAGACATCATAACCAAGAGGCATGTGCGCACGCACCTTCGCAGAGGGTGGGGGAACAGATATACATACATAGCCCGGCGGCCTGTGTGCAAGAGATTGAGTGGTTGATCCTGTACCATAGACTCTTTTGTCAGAGCTGATCATGATGGGAAGGAACCATACAACATGATAATGATTTTTGATTAGGTACAAGATCAATCAAAAATGAACATACTGAAGTGGTTTGATAAAGTATATTACAAATACTCATTTTTTTTTTTACCCTGGACAGAAGATGGGCAATGTTGATCCCAATGGGATTTGAACAATGAGAAATGAAAATGTGATGCAATGTATTTAGTCTCAATCTTTAACTATTCCAGTCATCTCCACTGAATAAATAATTTACACTATTGGTACAAAGCTACAATATGTATTATATTTTTCTTGATTAAAAATGTTTAAAGATACCTCAATTAGTGAGAGGTACAGAAATAAACCTAAAAACATTTATGAAAAAGCAATAATCAATAATATTCCTTATTTAAACTATCTTTACTCTTTTGAATCACACCTAAAGTTTGAAAACTTAGAATTGAAATTATTCTATATTTAACCCTTTTATTGCAGATATCAGATAAATCTACTCAAAATTTCATTACCCTTAACTGCAGAAAGCAGTTTTATATACCAATCTATCTTTAGTTGAGAAATGTTATGTTTGAAACTTGCTATTTTTTGGTAAATTTTTAATATCATTACTGGAATAGCCATGAAATTTAATTACACATTTAAAGGGTTAAACTATTCTTTTACTAATGGTTGCTGAAAAGGTTTCTTGTTATCAATTTGTAATTTATTGTAGTTTCAAATAGGATCAATAATTATGCTTGAAGTCCAGCTCATTATTGGTTTCAAATGTTGGCACCAGGCCAGCAATTTTGTTGATTATATCAACCAGTGCTCAAATGGTACTTATTTTATCGACCCTTGAAAGGCGAAGTTGAAGTTGGTGGAATTTGAACTCAGAACGTAGTCAGAAGAAATACTGCTAAGCATTTTGTCCAGCACACTAACAATTCTACCAGCCTACTGCCTTAGTCCAGCTCATTATTGAGATGAACTTTATTACAATTTTTATTTACAAATCATGAATTTTTGCGAAGTAAGCATCATATTTTATAGAACGTTCTATGATTTCTGAAAACAATAACATCATTTAAGCAGAACACAGATTTAAATGAAATCCTTTTAAGCCTTACTAAATGATTAAATCTTGGTTGTATATCTTAATTCTCCTCCTTTATCCCTGACAGCCAATTCAGTTTTGATCTTATCTAACCATATGACACTTTCCCATTTACCAGTGGAACAGTGTTTGTATTTTATTCAGTGCAGATTCTAGTTTATTCTGTTTGTTTTTTTTATTGGATGAGCTTTACATGTTGTACAACAGTTAACACTAAAGGAGCTTTTTGATTCAAAAGAATACTATTTCATGATACACATTTTTCTTCACTAGACCTTCATATCAAATATCATTGAATTCTCTTGGTTATCTTTATTAGTGCATCTTTTAGTAAAAATGAATTATTCTAATTTTTGGGGGGAAGAGTTTAACCCTTTAAGCATTTAAACTGGCCATATCTGGCCTAAATATTCAACCTGTTTTATGTTCAAACTGACCAGATCTGGCCTATTACACCTACCCTACAATGTCATTCTAAAAATAAACAATCACATCATTGAAATCTCAAAGCTACGAGATGATGCATGATTAATTCAAAACAATGTGAATAAATAAGCATTACATTTGACAGAGTATCTTGAACCAGCAAACTTTGGGTTTGATGTTTTCCTGCTCTTCCAAGAGCAATAATTAATAGCCATATTTCTTTAATATTGAGAAAAACAAAATACATTATAGAATATTCTACAAATTTCCTATGAGATTCAAAGAATATTAGAAAATTTTTATTACTGCTGAGTCTAAAATTCAAAATATTTTATGCGAAAACAAAATTTTCCCTCAGTTGTTGTATAATAGTAGTAGTAGTTATTCTTGTAAAGCCCTATGGGCTCATAAGGACTGGTTTCCTGGCTTCCATATATTAACCCCCCGGACGAGATGCCGGTCCATCACAGGATCACTAATTTTTACCAGCTGAGTGGGTTGGAGCAAGAGGAAATAAAGTGTTTTGCTCAAGATACCATGACGCATCACCCGGTCCAGGAATTGAAACCACAATCTTACAATCATAAGTCTAACCCCCTAACCACTAGGCCACACACTTTCACCACTTTTTGTATAAAGAATTAAATTCTTTGTTCTTTCTGCTATAGGTACAAGGCCTGAAATTTTAGGAGAGGGGCTAGTCAATTACATTGGCACCCCCCTTCCTTAACTGGTACTTATCTTATTGGCTTTGAAAGGATGAAAGGCAAAGTCAAATTTAAACTCAGAACATAAAGCCAGAAGACATGTTGCTAAGCATTTTTTTGGCATGTTAATGATTCTGCCAGCTCACCATCTTATATCTATAGCACACAGTGAGAGCTAGCAGTGACCTTCATGAGGCAGTGTGCCAAGTGACATTGCTGTGTTTACTTTGCATGTTGTAAAATTTGTGTTTTTGTGATCACATGTATACTGTAGTCTGCACAAAAAGAACATCCCGTTGAAGTCTGTCAAGATCTCCATCAGCATGCCACTGATGACCCATCCTTAATGTCGAGGATCATCACTGATTAAGAGAGTTGGGTCTACGGGTGGGACCCTGAGACAAAGCAGCAGTCGTCACAATGGAAGAGGCCTTCATCTCCACAACCGCTCAATCAAGAGCATGCTCATCGTTTTTTTCGACATCCATGGTATTGTGCATCAAGAATTCATCCCCCAGGGTCAGACCATCAATCGAGAGTTCTACTGTGATGTTATGAGGCATTTGAGTGACAATCGGTGAAAGCGACAAGATCTGCGGAGTGCAAATTGGATTCTTCACCAAGCTCTCCTCATTCATGAATTTCTCGCCAAAAACATGGTATCGCTTCCGCACCTGCCGTATTCGCCAGATTTAGCACCTGCAGACTTCCATCTCTTCCCCAAGAGGAAAATGCAGCTCAAAGGTCGCCGTTTTAGTACTGTTGTCGAGATCCAAAGTAAATCGCAGAAGGTCCTCGACTCGCTTATGGAAAACGACTTCCAGACCGGATTCCAAAAGATGACTATTTCAAAGGAGAGATATTAAAACTTAGGTAAATAAATTATTTTTTATTAAACATAACTAATCCGAGAACTGTTAGATATCACCTCATATGTCGTATCTACAATAATCTGGATTAAAATCAGTAGTATTTCAATATATTCAGCTACTTTTATGTTTTCCTTTATTTTCTAAAGTGTCCTAAATTAGTACGGTTCTCTTCTATTTTGTATCTCTAACACAAATAAGGTTGTTTTTTACAAATGATTTTTAGGAATTAAAATCATTAAAACTGCTGTATCATCATCACCATCATCTTTTAATTCATGCCCCATGCTAGCATGGATCAGACAGTTTGACAGGATCCAATGGGTCTGAGGACTGCATTGTGCTCCAATGCCTCCTTTGTCATGGTTTCAAATGTCCTTTCTAATACCAACCACTTTACAGAGTGTACTGGGTGCATTTTTGTAGCACTGGCTAAAAAATGGTGGGTAGGGTGAAAGTTAAAGAACTAGAATGAATTCAGAGAACTAGAATGAATAGTAACTCAATACAGAAATAAATATACATACACAAATTATTCAGGGGAAAAATAAAGGGAAGGCTGTGAGAATGTAAATTAACAACAAAACCAGTATATCGATTTAAATTTACATGTTCACATATATTATAAAAAAAAAGAGTGACAAAAAGTGAAATAAAAAATATAACATTGAATTTCAAAATGACATTCCCAGAATGTCTAGAGTCAAATGTATTAAAAAAAAGCAAATCATATCTCTTTTAGCAATTTCATTCTTTACTTTTTTGTTTATTAATATTTATGTTTTGGTTTATTTATCCCATAATACTTTTGTTTCCTGTTTGTTTATTACAATAACAATATAAAATAAATATGGGTATGTGCAAGTAAATATGTAGTTTTTGAGGTGGATGATTGCATTTGTGTGAAATGAGTGGATGTGTATGAGTATTAATTCATTTGTATGTCTGACTGTATGGATGGATGTATGTATGTTTGCATGTATGTGCATATTCATATCAATACATGGAACATGCTCAGCACAATTATGGCTGTATGTAGATTTATACAAACAAAAATAAATGAAGGTGTCGTTTAAAAGAATAAAATTTCCATCTCTATAGAATAAATCCCAAATTAATAAGTATGGAAGACAAAAAAAAAGTAAAATATTTCAAGAGGAATTTTTTTTTGCTTTAGTTTGTAATATTCCCTCAATGATGCATAAGTTTAAAAATAACACAATTTGCTTGCACATATAACACATCCGTTTGCAAATAGCAGTTCAATATAAAAATAAAGAGGAAAAAAAATAGATAAATTTTTCCCTGTCCTTGTATT
>JAOPUL010000839.1:36136099-36149962 GCA_027564515.1 Octopus rubescens | reverse complement strand
AGCACAAGTGTATATATAGACATAAATATATGTGTGTGAGTGTGTCTGTGTGTGTACGTATGTGTGTGTGTATATATATATATATACATATGTGTGTGTGTATGTGTGTGTGTGTATGTGCATATTCATATATAAATGTGTGCCTTTAGGTATGTATATGGGTAGATATATTCGTCTACTTTTGCAGTCATTGGACAGCGAGCATGCTGTGACATTGCCTTTAAGTGGTATATTTGTTATTCTAAGGAAAGCAAGGCATCAATATATGTAAACATATATTCGTGGACAAAGATACCTGCAGCACAACAACCTATTTCAAAGTGGTGCTAGTTGGAAACACCTAAGAAAAAGCTACTTTACGAGACATCCAACATTTCTGAGCAAAATAAATTTTAAAATGGTCGATCGACTTTCGTCAGATCGGACCTAGGAAACAATGTCTCCATTGGTCTTTCCAATTGCTAATACTATCTATCGGTCGCAACTCCAGGTAGAAGGAGCAACATAAAATGAAGTGCCTTGCTCAAGCACATAACGCATTGCCCGGTCTGTTAATTGAACCCACAGCCTCACGATTGTGAATCCAATTCTCTAACCACTCAGCCACGCGCCTTACTTCTTCAAGGGAAAATTGATTAGATCATACTTAGATATCTTTAGGGATGTAGCAAGGAATCACTTATCAATTGTAATGAATCATTTCCCACTTTCAGACCACAGTTATAAGCCTTTGTAGTTCCTACAAAACATTAGCTGTTCTTACTTAAAACAAGCTATCATCTGACGAACGTCAAAATTTGAAATACATCATTCCATATCCTTATTCCGGCATCAGTCTTGAATTTGTCGAAATCGGTTTATTTCATCGTTCATGTAGCATACATTTCCGAAGTGGGTGTGTATCAAATATAAGTTATTTCGTCCTCCTGTTTACATGGGTACTGCTTGGGGATCACAGATAACCCATCCAGTTCTAAAATAGAGAAAAAAATAATTCCATTGCCACTCCTAATTTATCTATAATATTTGAAGTGAAACATAATATAACGTATTAGAAAAAAGCTCATATATCAACGAATGGGGAAAATTTAAACTCTGATAATCTGAAGAGTGTAATAATTTGTTTTTTGACTATATTCCAGGTAATTTGTTAAACTTAAGCGTCATGGCCAAGAGGAGATATACCTCACTATCTGAAAATATCATCATCATGTGATTACTTACAGAAATATATATAGACGCTGTAAAGAGAGTGTAGTTTGATATATATAGATTTACATTACGTAGTATTGAAGTAGAAAGGCACTAAATATAATAAATATAAGAAAACCGAGTAGAGTTATTACGAAGTTGCAATCAGTTTTGCTATAAATCTCCCATACATAAATTACGCGATCGGTAGACGTTATTTCAAAGAAATATATTTGAGTCAATAATTTGCTTTTTAACTTATTGCTATCATGTGTATTTGATATTGATTTATTTTTATTAAATTTTAATTCAGCTTTATAATATATTGTTTCATTTTATTAACATAATTTTCATCAATACAGAGAACGACTTGTTATCCTTATTCATTATTTTTTTCTTTCGATTATCATCATCATTATTATTATTATTATTATTATTATTATTATTGTTATTGTTATTATTATTATTATTATTATTAATGTATTCGTTATTGTCTATAATGTGGTTTCTTTCTTTGTTAAAACTTCACAAAGAAATTGTTCTGTAAATTGCGTGTTTGAAACAACACCCCGATACATAAAACTCATTTGTTTACAAAGCAAGCTTTTCCATCCTTATATGGAAGTTTGATATTGCGATTGATTAGGTCCTACCGAAGAAAATTTATTGAAATATAGTGATGTTAGAATTTAATAATTCTGAATATTGTTTCTTTCTATTTCCATCAACCTTCTACTTCGAACAAATTCTATAGAAAGAATATTGTTAAAAAATTCATATTCTTTCAAATTTCCTTCAAGATGATCGATGTTCCACGCTAGTTTAGAATTCTTTTGTGTTGAGAGTAATTTCTTAGCAATTACTTTATTATATATGGATATTTTGTATTCTGTTTATCTCCAATTTCTGTTTGCATATGTAAACTCTTATTCGTCTTAGCTTAATATGTTTACTTATCTATAAAATGCGGTGCGTTTCTCTCTAGTATAAAACTGAGTTAATATATGGAATGGCCCATTGTCCTCATCTTTTTCCTAATAATTATCCTGCTCAGACAATTACGGCGGACGGCATTTGAACGAGATAATATTCATATGAAATACTGTAAATATTCATTTTTTTTCTTTGGAAATTAAAGTAGAGGACATTATTGCACATAGTAAATATTCTTATATTAGTTATGCCACATCATCTGAAGTTTGGTAGCGTTCAACTTATATCAAGTTATTCACTGATTAATGCTATAATAGATATGTCTTATTCATGTTAATTCATGTCTCACAGTATATATTAAGCAATTCTCAACGGCAATTTTCCTTTCTCTATAGATTGGAAATGATTTTACACTCATATACTATATTGTTGGGCCATTAGTGGTCTTTGTATATAATTCAATTTTATGCAATACGCTTTATAATCCTTTCCTCTCTTTTCCCACACCACAACTGAAGCATTTCTTTATAGTTTGTCAAGTATTTTGACTGAAAAGTACAGGACATATAGAAGAAACAAACTATAGCAGCAGTAGTAGCAGCAGCAGCAGCAACAACAACAACAACATATTAATATTATTAGTATTATTATTATTAATATTATTATTATTATTATTATTATTATTATTATTATTATCATTATTATTATTATTATTATTATTATTATTATTATTAATATTTTATGTTTGACTTTTGCTTTGTATTTGTACAATTTAACTCCAAGTCTCACCCAGAGACATCAAGAGACAGCAGGTAAGAACTTCAAGTTGCTATTATGACTAGGGTGTCATATATTTGGTTTTGCATAAAGTATTATTCTAGAAAATCTTTTATCTTTTAGTCATTAGACTGCAGCCATGCTGGGGCACTGACTTGAGTTTTTAGTCTAATGTTTAAGAATGTTTAAGAGAATATAATCAAATTATTATAATTTGTTTTGAAATTTGAGATTACTTAGACAGTATTTTACGTAGGATATGGGTATTTCTATGAGAACTATTTTTTGAATTTCTGCCTTTTTTGGGTTTCCTAGAATCTGAGTTAAATAGCAATCAGCCCCTTTTGCTATCATTCCTAGGGCACCTATCACAAGGTATTGCTTTACTCTTGAGTTTCCACATATTACCAATTTCTATTTCAAGATATTTATACTTGCTCAGCTTTTGGTAGGTCTTGACAGATACGTTTATGTCGATTGGGATAGTCATATCGATGAGGAGGCATGATTTTTGTCTGTAGTCGTTCAAAATAATGTCGGGCCTATTCGCATCTATACTTCTGTCGGTTTGAACAGGGACATTCCAGAGGAGTGAGATGTGGTCATTTTCAAGCGCTGGTGGTGGTGGTTTGTGTTCCCACCAGTTTATAACATGGAACAGGCCCGATGTTTTGCAAATTACCAAGTGAATATACTGTGCTGCTCTATCAAACCTGGTAAGATATTCTGTAAGGGTAAGAATGCTGCACATGCAGACAACATTATTGATGGTTTCATTTTGTTGTTTACATAAACGATATTTTGGGTTACTGCCGTTCTTTAGTATGTTAGCCTGGAGGTCCTTCTAGGTTGACATTGGTCTTGGGCTTCAATGATGAACACTTCTATCTCTGATTTTAAGTCAGACGCCACTAACCATTGCTGGCTAAGGGATTTGTCAACATCGGCATCACTAGCTCTCTTTGGATATTTGCTATTGAGAGGTTTTTCTTGCCAATTATCGACAATAATATCTAAGGCAGCAGTTTCAGCACGGGTTTTCATGCGCTTAGCCTTTTCTGCACTTGTTTCCAATATATCTACTACTAGGATTTGTTGTATTTGGAATACATTTAGATATTTCTTTGCCTGTTTTGTTACTTCTTGTTTTCTTCTTTTCGTGCGTTAATACACATTTTAAGTCCCAGTCGTCAGAGCTTTTTAGGCAGGTGTTTAGGCCTATTATGGCAGTCTTCATTGCTAATTCCAGTTGTAGAGGTCCACGACCACCCTCTTTTCTTGACAGCTAAAGTCGTTCTACATCTGCCTTAGGTTAGTGTATTCTATGCATTGTCAAAAAATTCCGTATTTTTCTGTCAAGATTACATATTTCAGTAATTGACCAGTTACTGATATTGAAAGTGTTAGTCACGATCAGTATGGTTAAAGTATTGATCGCTTCGATCCTGTGTCTTGCATTCAGCCCTGTCCTGAGTATTGCCCTTACCTGCGATAACATTCTTTTCTGATCTTTTCCCTCATCATTTGAATGCTTGATCTCATCACCTTCAAGTATACCTAGGTATTTGTAGCTCTCTGCTGGTTCTAACTCCTTTATGACATTCTGTTGGTCTATGTTAACGTTGGGTGTTTCTAACATTTTTCCTTTGATGAATGTAGCTTTGGCACAGTTATCAAGGTCAACGTGCAACCTGATATCATCACTGACTTGTTTAACAATTGCTAGTAAGCCCTGTAATTGTTGGTCAATTTTGGCAAATAGCCTTAAATCATACATATAAAAGGTGATTTATATTGTTATCCAATATTTTATAGCCATATTGTACATCATTAATCAATTTTAAGAGTGGTTTTAAGGTTAGACAAAAGAGAAGTGGTGATAAAGTCACTGTGGAAAATGCCACAGAAATGTTTATATCTCTAGCTTTTAGTGATTCATTGTCACTTTTCAAAGTCAATATGGTTCTTCATGATCTCATAATCACAGACAAAATGTTTCGTAGAGTAGGTGCTATATTGTAGATTTCTAGAAATTTCTTAATCCAGCTATGTGGTAGATATAAAAGCATTTCATATTCTATCCATGCTATCGATAAGTTCTTGTGTTTTTTGTGACAGTCTTAAAAGGTCACCTTATTCATGAGTAGCTACTCTTTACTACGATAGGACCCACGTTTACATCCTTTTTGCTCATTAGGGAAGAGCCACTTTCTATAAGAAATCTGTAAGTGTATTCAATCATAGCAGATGTTAGTATTTTGTATATTATTGTTAAGCAGGTTATGAGCCTATACTTTTTGGTATTATTTATTTCTTCCTATTTGGTAGTAAAAATGTAACACCATTAACTAGCCAAGAAGGAATCGTACTACGTTGTTGAAGAACATCTTGTTAAGTTTTGTTAGCAGTTTATGTCTCTCTGGGAAGGCATTCAGCCAGAAGTTAGGGATAATATCCTTTCCTGGAGCCTTCCGTTTGCTTGACTTCCCGAGAGCTAATCTTACAGCCTCTACCTTGATACCCGCCCACCTTTCCTCTCCTAAGGTGCCTAACTCAGTAGATATTCCATCAAACCAAGGGACCTTTTTATTGTGTGCTATTTTTCTGCCCAAATTTTATTTTAAAATTCCTGCACCTCTTCTTTTGATGGGACCGACATCCGTGCAACTGGTATTTTTCCTATCTTCCTGTAAAAATGTTCGGGTTACTTTTTAAAATGTTGTTCTTGAAGAATCTAAGGCACTTTTCAGACCTTGCTATGCGGGAAGCTTTAGCACATACCTTTTGCTTGATAGTTTCTATGGAGGTGTCAATGTCAAGTATGGTTTTCATATTGTATTTTTTCTTTAACCTTCTAATATTTGTTGGTTTGATATTCCTGTCAAACTTAAGGATTTTTAAACAGTCTATGTCTGATCTAAGTAACTGAATTTGGTGTTGAATACGCTCTTGCCAGATAGGCTTTTTGTGGGAAAGAAGTTAGATGAGGCGCTTAGGACAGGCATCGCAACCGACGTGTTGGCAGCAAGGTTGGCCCTCAACCGACACTTCGATGCCAAACACGAAGGTTGCATTTTCAGAGCTAAGCACGCAATAAAGATAGGGAGGGAACGAAAGCTGCTTGATGGGCCCGAGTGGCGGAGGCAGTGCGTCGCAACATAGCCACTATTCGGTCTTTCGTGGACGAGAATGAGTGCGAAGTGTTCAAACCCAAGCAGATGTGTGCGGCTCTTCAGCGGCAATTTGCTCGACTGTTCGGGGCAAGTGGTGGGACGGGCGACATGGTAGACTTCGGGGTCTACCTGGACGGCCTACCACGACTCTCGGCAAACGAGGCGGAGTGCTGCGAAGGACCGATTACAGACTGGGAAGTACGGGAAGCGATGAAGAGCTGCATGAAAGGCAGGTCGCCGGGTTTGGATGGTCTGCCTTACGAGATTTATACATCGATGCCAGACTTGTTTGCGGACCTTTTAGCAGACGTCTACCTGAACTGGCAGCAAAATGGGATTATTCACAATTTTGTTTGTCGAGGTTCGGTGGCACTGCTAAGAAAGGACCCAAACAAGGGGGATTTCATTGATAATTTCAGGCCCATCACTCTGCTCAACAAAGAGTTGAAGAATTTGGCCAAGGTGTTAGCCCGGAGACAAGCTGGTTGTGGAGGCGCAAACATGCGCCACCCAACCAGGACCATCCACGACAACCTCCATCTCGATAAAATAAGTACCAGTTGAGTACTGGTATCGATTGAGTCGACTATACTCATCACTGAAAATTTCAGGCCTTTGTGTCCAGTATAGAAATGATTAGTATTATGATTTCTGACGGCGAACGTGTTTTCGAACGCGCGGAGTAAGTCCTCTTTAAAAATATTGTTATCTCCCACTTGTTATCATTTATGTACTAAGTCTCTATTCCAATTTGTTTATAAGAACTCAAGGAATTCCTTGGCTGGGGTTTTCAGGTTCTTGTTGCACCGTAAGGGGCAATGTTTTTGCTTTCATAAAGCGCCCACCCACCTAGTTTAAAAAGAAAACACTCATACACAAGATGGCGTCTTCAACTGACATAGTAGGAGTATTGAATGGAAGAACCGTCACTCTTACCAGTTCTCCCTTAGAGGAAGACTTTCCTCCCCTTCTGTCAATTATTCCTTCTAAAAGCTATGAGACAAAAGGCGACAAAAACAACAACCTGAAGTGTAAAATCAGTAGCGCCAACACCACCACTACTTGTAGTAGTATCACAAAGTCAAGCAACGGATATTGTGAAAACAATAGTAACAGCAACAACTCCATCCCCACCAACACTACAGCCACTACAACAACAAACAGTAGTGAAACAAAATATAATAGGGTGACGGCAGCGAAAGATAAAACCAATGAAGAACATATGAACAATAGGAGAACCAGTCATTTGTTTAAAGACCCCAAAAACAACAAAAGCTTTTACGACGTGGCTAGCGCATAAAAAAATAGAAATGTTTTCACTACCCCTGGACGGAAGAATTAACGAGCTGGCCCAGGCCAGAAAGATTGTTAAATTTGAGGGAAGTAAAGCAGCGGTACTCGTGCCTAAAGAGATAATAGAAGACGGCGAGAAGAAAACATTATTCTACAGATGTGTCTCGCGGAAGACCAGGCGGGCGGAACCGGCCACAATTATTCAAGTTGAAAAGTCTTGAAAGACATTATGGAGGATGTGGACCTTTTGCAGAGAGGAAAATGCAACGCCAACAACGAGTTCCTCTTAAAAAATGAGAATCTCGTAAGAAAATACTCTTTGACGCTTCGTTAGAGTGTGGAGTTTATCCTCTACCCAACGTACCTTTCAAGAAGAACCGCCATCCTAAGGGTATCGGGCGTTCCGTATGGCGTGAATGTCTGGTGGATTGTGGCGTGCGCCGTTTTGGAAGAACCGGAGATACTCTTAGAGTTCAGACGGAGCAACCGAGAAAACTGGTCCGGGATTAATATAGAAATTATTGTTTCATGTGAAGTAAGAAAACATAGCGAAAATCCCGGACATTATAGAGCTGCCCAACGGGGTCGAACTATGGTTCGTCGTGGGAGGCTGAAAGCCTAGATACGGCTTTTGTGGGGCCACAGGACACCTTTGAAGTTTCTTCCCTCAGAAAATAAAAGCACGAGGCCACTCTCACTGCCTACACCACACCCTGAACAACAGCAACCCCAAAGTCAACATACCCCACCTGCAGCCGATACACCAAGGTTACCGACACCCGGACCCGCGGCAGCAGCACCAAAAACTACACCAGTGGCTGGGGACACGAATAATTCAATGGAGACAACACCCACAGCAACTCCAGCAGCACGAAAAGCAAGGGAAAGACTCACCCAGAGCATCTCTCAAACCAGCTCTCCATCTCCCTCACTCTCTCAAACACACTCTCACACATAGACACCCACACAAAGAAAAACACTCACCCACTCTCAACGGGGGATGCTTTTACAGTCACTGGTTCCTACTCACCTCAAAGCGAAGATGGTGAGGAACCATAAAAAGCCCAATAAATTAAAAAGGAGACACATGTGGGAAGCAGCCGGCCTCACATCAACTTGCACATCAAACTATACAGAAAATACAACAGCCACAGCCACACAAACAACAGCATCAACCCCACCAGCTTCACAACCATCAACACAACAAACGCCACTACCACCAGAACAACCAACACCATCAAATCCCCACCCTCCCTCGAAAAGAAGCTCTCAGGGGAAACGACACCAGCAGAAATTCCCAATGATGTGCTAGTGAGGAGAGCGAACAAATATTTAATGGCCTTCATAGCTCGAAATAAACAAATTGAGAGAGGGGGAGAAATTCCTGATAGTAATAAATTCCAAACGCCAGAAGAGCTGTTGTTAGTGCATATGCCACAAACAAAATATAAAAACATTAGGGATGAATATCCCCTTGATGTGGGAACCCCTAATGTCAGAGCCACTAAAAGGATTTTAAAGCGGTTCCCAGAGAAATCCCAACCAGATAAGGAGGCCGGGCCATTCAGCCGCCGACAGCAACGGCAGGATAAGTAACCCAGCTCCTTTTTCTTTCTCTTATCTCTTTCCGGCCGGCATGGTGATAATTAAAATAGGTTGTATAAATATTCGTGGCCTGGGGTTGCCCGGGAAACAGGGGCGCTTGCTCAACGACCTGAGGTCACTAGCTATGGATGTGAGGGCTGTCAGTGAAACCAGGACTTCCGACATACGCGATCTAGCCCATATCTTGAATGATTTGAGATCTACGCATCTGCTGCAATGGGAGGAGGGGTAGCAGTGGTGTTTAGGAGAAACATGGATCTTGAAGTACGGGTGGTATTCTTGGACCCAGAAGGTAAGTTGGTGGTCCTGGATGTGAGCAATAGCGATGGTTGTGCTTTCAGACTAGTCGCAGTGTACGTCCCAACAGGGGCGGGACGGCCAGATTTCTTCAGACGTTTGGAGGTTTTCCTTGGGACGTCTCGGTCCTTAGTTCTAGTGGGTGATTGGAATGCTATCTTGGACGCTATCTTTGTCGGGTGCAATCGTTAACAACCGATGGTGAGTAGCCCTGAAAAAGGCTATTAGAGTACAGGCGGTAGGGTTTAGCAACGAAATAGCATCAGAGGACTCTAAGATAGAGGGAAACTTACTCAGGAAGCTAGAAGAGGCGCTTAGGAAAGGCTTAGCGACTGACGTACAGGCGGCAAGATTGGCCTTCGATGAATTCTATAATGCCAAGCACGAAGGTTGCCTTGTCAGAGCTAGGGCGCGTGTGCTGAGACATGAGGGGACAAAAGCTGTTCGATGAGCCCGTGTAGAAGAGGTGCGACGGGGCAACAAATCCACAATTACGTCTTTGAAGGGGCGGGACGGGTGCATCCTACATGAGTCCAGGCAGATGTATACGAAATGTTAGCGGCACTTCACCGAAATGTACGGAGCGCGTGGTGTTTCGAGGACGAGGGTGGATTCCACTTCCTACTTCGGCAGTATGTCGCGCCTCTCCTCCAGGGCTGCCGAGTTCTGCGAAATGCCGATAACAGCTGAAGTCATACGAGACGCGATGGTAGGCGGCGTAAGGAAGAAGTCTCCAAGTTTGGATGGTCTGCCTTTCGAGCTTTATCACTATATGCGAGACTTGTTGGGTGATCTCTTGACAGACGTCTACAACAAAGGGCAGCAGCACGGGAGAATACCCAGTGCTGCGAGTCGTGTAGTCGTGGTGCTTCTAAGGAAGAACCCGAACAAGTGGGACGTAATTGAAAATGTTAACCCCATAACTCTGCTGAACGCAGATTATAAGATTTTGGCCAAGGTGTTAGCCAAGAGGTTGGCGCTTGTCTTCGATAAGCTAATCGGTGATGTGCAGACATGCGCTATCTCAAAAATATTTATCCACGACAACCTCCACCTCACGCTCTATATCTTAGAGACAGTAGGGAAGGAACCTGGCATGGGACAGTAGGGAAGGAACCCTGATCAACTTAGATCAATCAAAAGCTATTTTATAGGGTAGACCATCAATACTTGGAGGATGTCCTCGCAGTGGCCGATTTCGGTCCCGTCTTCAGAAGCTGTATCGCTGCAATGTACAGCGACATCTGTTCGTTGGTCAAAGTAAATGGACACCTACCGGAATCGTTTGGCATGTCTCGTTCTGTTCGTCATGGATGCCCACTCTCGGCCCTTCTGTACGTGCTGGTTATGAGCCATTACTAAGGAGGTTGGCTATTTCGAAAGGCACCCCGCGTGAGCTAGGATGCGGTAGGATCGTGTTGGCTTATGCGGACGAGGTCACCGTAATAGTAACTGACACCTCGGGAATCGAGGTGGTCAGCTCTGCTTTAAGGGAGTACGAAGCTGTGGGACGAGCCAAGATTAATCGGGACAAGTCGGTGGGCCTGCAGCTCGGCACCTGAAGAGGCAGGTCCATGTCAACCGACAACGATGTGGAGCGCTGGACGGAAGGTCCAGTTAAATTGCTCGGTCCAGACATCCAGGTGGATAAGAACTGGGGGAGGGGGAGATGACGTGCATGGTGGCCAGTTTCACTCAAAAATGGTTAGAGAGGAATCTGTTCCTGAAAGGTCGGGCGGAGTTGGTGAATGCGTACATTGCTTCCGTCATCTACTGTCGCCTGACCTTCGTCCATTTTCCCGCTTCGTGGCTGATCAAGTTGGAGCACTTGCTCTTACACTTTCCGTGAAAGGGTCGTGTTCCGTCGTGTTCCGGTCAACAGCCGCCGAGTAGAAGACTGGGCATGCCGTAGCTAATTATACGCTGACACGCGCTGAGGCTCCGACATCTCCAGCGCTTTCTGGTCACCGTTCGTCAGACGGGATTTCCCCCCAGCTCGTCTCATCGACGGAGCTACAGTCCTGGATCAAGCGTATACCGAGAAAGGGCGCATGGCACCTGGAGTGCCGTCAAACCCTCATAGCCCTCTGCCAGTCGGTCAATATGGTTGGTGGAAGTTACACAATGGCGTTCTATAGGGGGTTAGTGGAGGGTAAGAGCGACGAAGTTCGCGGAGAAATCTCTGAGCGTCGGGAGAATCAATTAGCTGGTCTATTTCGGAGGACTTTTGGGCTGGGGCCTATGGATAACTTCCAGAAATCCCTAGCCTGGCAGTGCTACTGGGGAGCTTTGCCGGTTTGACACAACCTCTACAGGCATGGATGTGTTATCAGACGGACCTGTCCGAGATGTGAGCAGGGCGACGAAACCGTGCTGTATGCACTCGTCTAGTGTCCGGGTATTGCTGACCTGTGGAGCTTGGTCGAACAGCTGTTGACACGTGTACAACGGATCCGGCTATAATCCGTGTCCATTGTACACGCCCCACCTCCACCTTCCTTTTAGCCGGGAAGGAAAGGCAATGTTGCTGTTTGGGGGTTAAAGCGAGGGAGATAGTGTGGTAGACGAGATTGAAAGGACTGAAAACAGATACCTTCATCTTTGGCCAAGCCCTCATCGACTTTTTCAAGTTCCACTTGAAAAGGAAAGTGACGGTGGAGAGGAAAGTACTGCCCCCCCCCCAGTGATTTTGTTGAATGTTGGCTGAATGTGGCGAGGATGGTCTGTGTGAATAGGCCTAACCTATATTATCGCTTATAAACCGGAATATGTTGAGGAGAGAGGTACCCGCTTAAGTGTCCCCGGTGGTCGGGGTAACCAGGTTATGTGAGCTTCCTCGTTTGTCCCTTAAAGAAACTATCCCCCTTTTGGGGAATGTTATTGTTTAATTGTGTTGTTAATTGTTATTGTTATTTGAGTAATGATGTCGATTGAATCGCCTATCCCCATTCCCTAAAATGCCAGTCCTTTGTGCCTTGTATAGAAAGGATTATTACTATATTAAGGAGGCGAGTTGGCAGATTCGATAGCACGTTGGGAAACATGCTTAGCCGCCTTTCTTCCGTCTTTACATTCTGAGTTCGAATTCCACGTCGTCGACTTTGCTTTTCATTCTTTCGTGATTAATGAAATAAGAACCACTTCCGCACTGGGGTCAATATTATCGGCTTATATCCTCCCATAATTTTAAGACCATTTTTTAAATAATAAACATTCCAAGAGGGCAGATTCAACAACAAATATAAATAAAAAAAACTGAACATCGGGGGAGGGTGTAAGTCGATTACATCGACCCCATTGAGCAATTGGTACTTATTTCATCGACTCCAAACGGATGACAGGCAAAGCCGAACTCGGCGTAATTTGAAGACGGACGAAACGCCACTAAGTATTTTGCCCGACGTGCTAACGATCCTGCCTGCTCACTGCCTTAATAAAAGGGAATGAGGGGGAAGTATTACTATGCAGGCGAAGTATCCCGCTCAAATAACAAAGAACAGAAACCTTCCACATCTTCCCCGTAATTTCAAACGTCCACCATAGCAGACACGACGTTATGGCCGCCAACTATCACCACCATCATAACTATGAACGCCAGTGATATTTAAGATTATGGCATGTAAGTTAGTAGTAAGAGGGGGCAATGATAACTGGATTGTAGCATGTTCAATAGAGTTCATTGCTTACGCCTTCATTGTAACCACAAACCCAGTTGCCACTTCAAGAACTGCCACACCTCACAACCAATAAACCACCGTCATGAGTATAACTATTTTTTTCTAATATATTTAGACACAAGCTCAGTAATTTTGAAGAGTCCACGGTTTCGACTAATTTTGATTAGTCGAAACCATGAAACCTAATTCTTGACTACTTATTTATCTTATCGACCCGAGTGAGAGGAAAGGCAAAGTTGACCGCGGTGGGATTTAAAATCTGAACACAAAAATGCAGGGTAACTAACGCAAAGCATTTTCTAGTGTTCTACATGGTCTGCCAGCTAGTCGTCCACAACCAATATAAATAATACTTTGCATCTTCAAACTTTCGTTTAATAAGATTCAATCGCACACATAATATGGTCTTTGTACAGCACATACAAGGTAATGAAAATCCGAGATCCATGGTAACTACAAGATACATAAGATGGAGGCGTTATAGTGTACCATATGTTACGCCAGAATAGAAAAAAAATATAACACAGCCGAACGCCTATAACCCAATAAAGAAAATATTAAAGGGATCTTCATAAACATATATGTGTCAGATTAATTTAGCTTTTCAGTATGTATGAGAAGGAGGATTTCCGGGCTCACGCTGTGTTGAGGCCAGCGAAATCGAGCCTCGCTTAGGTGATAACGGTGGTGAACGTGTACGGTGAAGTGGACTGTTACAGATATCATCTGCAAAGCAGTGTGGTATCCTGGCCTCATTTGAACGCTTGCAGAGCAACAGAGGACGAAAACAACTCAACTACATTGATTTATTTGGCGGAGACACACAACTTTGAGGACCTATCAATACTTAGTGGAATCCGAGATTCCTGGCGCAATTGGGAGTGTAGAGGAATGTATCGCAATTGAGGGTGCTTTAT
>JAOPUL010000839.1:35129468-35150616 GCA_027564515.1 Octopus rubescens | reverse complement strand
TTGAACTCAGAACGTTGAGACGGACTAAATGTCGCTAAACATTTTGCCCGGCGTGCTAACGATTTTACCAGCTCGCCGCCTCACAATAATAATAATAATAATAATAATAATAATAATGATGGTAATAGATAATTAAATCTAATTGAATTGTTAACTGAATATTTTAAACTTACCTTAGTATATTGAAGGGTCTGTTTCAGTCTTCAGTATTTCTCAATCCACAAAAAAAAAAGAAAAGAAAAGAAACTGTTTTCTTTCGAATCATCCATTTATCGCAATTTCTTGATACTCTGCCGGGAATATCAGAGAGTTAATTAACTGTAGATGAGTTGAATTTGATACTCTTTCAAGTGATCACCATACTCCTTGAGCATTCATTTCACTAACAGAAAGGCATGAATATTAGAACTCCTATCCTGTCTTCAGCTCTCTCCTTCCCTCAGAATCACATACTTCACATTTGTTGCAGACTGTTTTAATAGAGTGAGTGGAGGTCAGTTCTTGGCCCATTTATGTCCAGAACTCACTTTTGTTTCCTATTAGCAGTAATTCCATTTTATTTCACTTTGGCTTATTTTGGCTTGGTCAGGAAAAAGTGTAAACATTACTTATTTCTCCCCATTATCTTTCAGATACAATTACAATGTGGACACTCATTGAGTTTTTTTGTTTTTTTGTAGTCCCATATCAACATAGATTGAACAGACTTAGTCAGCTGAGCAACTAGGGGTGATCCACAGATCCATAACTCTGAATATGCCATATCTCTGTCTGGTTGTGATCCATATGTGGTGCAGTGTTGTACTCTCTCCAGTGTCTACCTTGAGGTTTCTACCTCTGGCTGTAGCAGAGATGGACAGTAAGGAAGCTTCTATGCAGTCATTAGACTTGCTAGAAATAGCTGGCAGATCTCCCTCAAACTTCATCATATTCTCTTCAAAATGGTTGAAAAATACCTGGTAACTGAATCCTAGATATAATAAGGCAGAAAATGAGATGGTCAAGGTTAGAAGAACTCTGGTCAGACTATAACATTTCATCACAGAGAGCTGTACTGTGGTCAATATTTTGCAGAGGTGATGGATTCTGCCAGTGCCAACTTATAGTATAACAACCACACTGATATAGAAGACCAACTGTAAAAGGTTAAACAGTTATATTAACATCAGTACATCTCATTCTCTACTGTAAAAATAAATGCAGTTTTTGTTACTGTGGTTGTTGTTGCTGTGGTCCACTAATCACCTCTTAATTTTGTTTTTCCAATCATTTGTTGAGCCATTAGTAGTTATTTTGTCGATTCATTTACTTTTTGCTTATTTTCTCTAATTATTGTGTTATTAGTCTGGAATGTGTGCTGATTAGTAGATTCCAGTATTCCAGTCCTGTCACAGCTGTTGTTGGTATTTAAATGTTGCTCTTACTGCAGTTGTTGCTGTAGTTGTTGAGTAGCCTACATTCAGTCCTGCCAGAGTAGGAAGGCATTTCTGATCAAATACATAGAAAAATATTCCATTGGTTCAAACCCAGTTTGGTGTGCCTTTTGTATTGTTCTGATCACAATTTTCTTAACATGGTCAACCAGTCTTTATGTTGTTGTTTATGCCTTGATGGAACTGAGCTATGATCAGAGGCTTTCCACCCATGACCATCTTATTTTTTTTTAATATCCAGTGTGTTCTTCCTTTTTTCTTTTTTGGCTGTTGTTTCTAGCAGATTCAGCAACCAAATAGATGCTTCCTTGTTGGCTTGTTCATTTTCCATTTAGAGTAATGAATAAAGTTACTTAAAGCAAAGGTGGGCTTGCTGTTCCAGATTGTAATTGAGGACTTACAAAGTGTGGAGCCCATTTGAATTATTATAGTAAAGGGTTCTGAGGTAGATTTAAGTTGAATGTCAAGAAGTTCTCTTCATAGCTTGTATTGTTATAAGCCAGTGTTGGGTTGTCATAGGTCTTAACCCCTGGTCAGCTCTGATCCAGCAGATGTCTGATCAAAAGGTAGTCCAACCATGACCATCTTGTCTTTTTTTCAGACATTGTATATTAACTAAATTTTCCAGCAATGTGTTTTTCCATTTATTTTTAAAGACAGTAGGGTGTAATATGAGGGTGATTTGACTCCCATTTCTAGCAAGCTGAGCAACCATCTGGAGTCTCCTTCATTAGCTGTTGTTGTTTGCTATGTTTATAAACTTACATAAGTTTGCTGCTGTGTTTGTGTGATATAATTTTCGGAAATGTTTGTTAACTGTTGGTCCCATGACTCAGAGATGGAAAATGGGGGAAATAAATTCCCTACTGTAGCCTTTGTTTCATTTTCTTTCTAGTTTGAGTCGTGCCTGATAATGTTTGCTAACTACTGATAGTGTTTTCAAGTAACCCACCCACACTAGAATGCCTCCTCCTCCCACTACTACTACTACTACTACATAGGTACATCTACTGTTCTACAATACATACATGCATACATATACACATGTGCGGTGCTCTTTTATAATATCGCAGATCTATCAGTCTTATTCTTAAGCCCCAGATCACCCTTGGTCATCCTGTCTTTTTATTTCAACTATAGTGTATCTAAGACTACATCATAAAATGTGTCCTTCCTAATTTAAGATGATGGGATGTAATTTCTGAGACATTTGGCTGCTATTTCTAGTAGGTCAAGGAGTCATGTAGGGTGTCCCTGCTGGACTTGAGATATATCTAGTGTATTTCATAATGCTGCATTCACACACACACACACACACACACACACACACACACAGACCCACACCATCATCATCATCATCATCATCATCATCTTCTTCAGCTCTTTATACAACATGCACACATACACATATACCTTTTCTTCTATATACTATGACATGTTTTACTTTATTGGTGTTCATTGACTTTATAATGATTTACAAGTAATGTTGGGAGTTTTTGTTTTGATATTTTAGTAACAAAAACCTGGACAAGGAATGAAATTATTATTATTTAGTTTTGTTGTTATGGTTGTTGTTACGTCACATCCACTCTCACTACTGAAAATACCAGCATGGATTAAACAGCAGCAATTTATGAAAAGTAAATGTCTGCCTGTATAACCACTCAAAATTGTCCATTGTCTGCTGGCTTCAGTTTATAAACAGGAAGTACCATTTTGGGGTTGTCCTGGCCCCAACAAAAAATAAATTAAAAAGAAAATCTTTATTTAACTTTTATAGATGTTTTTTTTTTCTTTTCTAATTATTTTCTATTTTCCTGAATCTCTAATTACTCTTGTTAGTAATGGTGTGATAACTTAATTACTGAGAGTGAGAGAGAGAGAGAGGGGATAAGAAATATTGAGAGGTGGAAAAGAGTGATGTGACAGGAAATGACAAAACCATCAAAAACCTATTTTAATCCAAAAGAGTCTCAACGCTGAATATTTGACTTGCTTTTTCTGTTTTTCTCTTAAACTCTTGGAGATATTTCCCTTTTTTTTCCCTTTCCCACTCAGTCTATCACCACCAATACTGCAGAATCTGTTTGCTATACACCAAGATCATCACTGATGAAGTATTTTTGGAATTTTCATTTTTGTTAAAATGTCTTGGTTACCGTGGTAAATTTTATTGTTTCCAACTGACATCAAGTTACCTAGCAGCACTCTTCCACTGTGGTCCTACATATCAAGAAAGCAACAGCAACAGCAGAATAACCACAACTCAATAATAGAATACTAAAAGGAAAACTACAGCAACATGCATGAACAATGTCCCTGTCTTCATGAAGTGCTATAAGAATGGAATATAGTCTTACACAGTGACTGAACAAATCAGCTACAATGGAAATACTGGAATAAATATCAAACATTTATAGCACAAAAGTACTGAACCCTGTTCAAAACCAGCTCATGTTGTCATACTGTGACACTATATTTCTCTATTCTTAACACTACATTAGTTTCACATTTAATTTGCTTTGCTGGTTATGGGTTGGTCTAGTTTGTTATGAATCATGTGAGAGGTCCCGATTATTTTGAATCTGCCCTTCTCATATGCTTACATGTCTATAGTCTAACTCTCTGATGAATATAATTCACCACAGTGTACTATAAAAGAAACAAATAATTACATATCTGTAAACTATCACATATCAATATTTCATCTGCCTTTATTCTATGAGAAAACAACAATAAATAACAATTACAAAAGCAATGACAACAACTAATAGTTTTATACGAGGACAGTGATAGTTATTTATTGTTGTGGAAGCAAGTTATCTTAAGTGTCAGAGAATCATTTAGAAGAAAATGTCTGAATCTTTATCTCACAATATAAGGGTAGTTCCCACCCTGTCATGGACAGCTCAAGAGGTCAAAGTAAGTTGTTTCTTTTTCTTTCTTTCAGTGTTAATCTTGGTTCTTTTCACTTCAGTCTCAACATCATGATGTTAATGTTTAGGTCTGTTTCACTCAATAAACTGGCACCCTGTCGGTTATGATGACAAGGGTTCCAGATGATCTGATTAAAGGAACAGCATGCTTGTAGAATTAACATGCTTGTGGCTGAGCACCCCACAGACACGAGTACCCTTAACGTAATTCTCTGGGAGATTCAGCATGACACAGAATGGGACAAGGCTGGCCCTTTGAATTACAGGTACTACTTATTTTTGCCAGCTGAATGGACTGGAGCAACATGAAATTAAGTGTCTTGCTCAAGGATACAATGTGCCGCTGGGAATCAAACTCATGACCTTAGGATCGTGAACCGAATACCCTAACCACTAAGACATGTGCCTTCACTCAATATTCTATGGTGCTAGTGAGTCCCACATTGGTGCATTGCATCAGAGGGGAATCACTGGAGAATTTTTCTTCATGTGGTATATCAAGGGTAAGTTAATAGGACAGAGCACATCCATTTCCAAACTATGCCCCCACTGGAGGAGTTGAACTGTGCACAGCAAGATATCGGAACATTTATAAATTTTACAGTTCTGTTGTGATCCACTCTTGTGGAGCCTATTGACAGCTAAGTAGACTGAGTTACTTGAGATTTTAACTTTTTGTCATGGGCACAATGCAGAACTAGTGATAATAGGAACTCTTACCTCATTGTCTATTATTGAATCAACCCTGCAATTTGAGTCACCGGTCCACTTTGTGAAAATGTTGAAGTACTTGAAATGACTTTGTTAGAAATAAAATCCATATGTCTGAAGTTGACCTCTGACTAATTCACAACTGCCATGCTGTTTACTTTCTCTTCTAATCAACTTCTAGATTTTTTTTAGATTAAATTTTATGTCTTGTTTTGTGTAGAGTGAACACAAATAGGTTATAACAAAAGTAGTGTATTCCAAGGGTGACACTTTTAGTGTTGAAATACTGTCATGGCTGGAAAACAGCATGTAGTTAATCCATCTTTTCCATGAGTTTATTTTGCATGTAACACCAGATTATAATTTTTCTCACCTTTAAAGCTGGAAGATTTTTCCATATTAACACTTTCACTACATTCAAAGTAATTTTATCTCTGATTATCATCAGGTATCTTATTTCTGGATGTGTACATACTACCAGACTGGATTCAAACCAGGCACCTTTTATTTATAAACTAAGGGCAATAGCATTCATATTCATTAATTGATCTCACTGAAATTAAAGTTGTTAGCTTGGAATATTTTAATCTTATTAACAATTCATCTCAGACAGTTAATCAATAGTGCGTTGATGTGAGCCTTTCCATCAAGTCTTTTGTCAACAACAACAACTAAATTCTGACGTTTATCAGATGCTATTTGACACTAGAGACTATGGCACAGTTTAAGATAATTCTCTTCAAAATCAAACTACATAAACTAATTTGATTGTCTTGATTTTGTTTTCAGTCTTCAGTTTTTCTGATTCATACATGAAAGTTAGATTGTGATTGAGTATAGTATTTTATAGTTTGAAACCATCAGCAAATCACTGTCCTGTATGACATACATTGCAGAGAATTGGTGTTAGTATGAATTCTTGAGGGGCAGTGGCTGATAATCTTTGCTAAATAAATGTGCACCATACATGACTTATTACTTTGATAAAATATAACTTAACCATTTCAGCAACTTTGTTATAGCGATTGTAATCATTTTAGCAAAATTTTGTGGTTAACTTGATTGGAAGCGTCTTGAAATAATACATATATCACACTAGTAGCTAATCCATTTGCCATTCTTAGAATGTTGTCAGAATGGTGTCTTTTGTTGCATTGTGTTATTAAGAATGAATCTTTGTTGAACATATCAGATCATTTGCTAAATTGAACAATGTTTATAAATATCAGCTCATTTGCTAAATTGAACAATGTTTATAAATATCAGATGTTTTTATTCATGAAACACAGTGATCTTCACTATTCTGCCTGCATTAGATTTTAGTCAACTATGTATAGAGAATATACAAGGAGTTTTCATCAATTGATGTAATGTAATAGGTTTGTACTATGAGTGCTCAGTGTGGTTTACCACTAAAACTCTGTCTTGAACTGCATCTGTAAAATGTGCTGAAATTGCCTATCAAAGGTGGCTAGAAGTGGTTTCTCCTTGAACGGGTGGGTATAGGTTAAAATGGAAAATGAAAAAGCAAGACATTTGGCATCACTTGAAAAACATTAAATTTAAATATAGAATATAAACATAGTGCAGAGTAGTTGTGATAAATAAGTAAAGTCTCTTACAGCTATTTCTAGAATAGTTAAACATGTGAATTCCACATAAGCTAAGTATTCCATAATCAGAGAGAGAAATAAGAAAATATAGAAATGTAGAATATCCTCAATCAAGGATATTAGTAGTTACCAGTTCTTCAAGAAACCAAGGAATGTCCAGGGTGAAAGATAGATGCGTTTGGTATTTCCGTGATCGAAAAGTTAGTAAAATCCTAGGTAAAAGTTAGAGTCCATTATTAGTTCCATCAGTGAAGATTCGAGGATAATCCAATGCAAAGGATAATAGAAGTTACTTGTTCCATTTTTGAATAGAAAGTGAATTAGGATTGAGTTTAAATCACTGTAGTATACTATTCCAACTCACTCCTAATTCACTTTCTACTCAAATTAGCATTCAGATTATTCTGTCAAATGTAATACTTATTTATTCACATTGTTTTGAAGTGATCATGCATTTCCTTGTAGCTTTGAGATTTCAATGATGTGATTGTCTACTTTCAGAAAAACATTGTGATATTGTAGGGTAGTGAACATAAAACAGGTAGAATACTTGGGCTGGATATGGCCAGTTTAAATGCTATAGGGTTAATGCTAATATTATTAAATGCTATGTTAATATTATTAAATGTTATGTTAATATTATTAAATGTTATGTTAATATTATTAAAATGTTTCTTTTCAGCCTGACTGCATGTACTACTGGACTCATACAGAAGCTCCATGCCTTACGCAACCATCTGATTTAGCTCCTGGTAAAATTGAATCTTCCTTGTGGCCTTCTATTTTGGTTGCTAATTCTTCACAAAGTAATACAGGTTTGAAATATACCGAAGCTGGTAAGTAAAATTTCAACATATGTTGTTTATATAATTTGTGTCTTATAGCTTTGTATGGAAAAATGAAATGGCTGAGTGGATTTGTTTTGGACTACTAGCTTAACCTTTAGCACGCCGGAGAAAAATTCAAATCGCCATGAGTTTTCTCCCCTCTCTATGCAACACAGTACACGTGCAACTACAGGGGACATAACTCTACGGTGACATAAGGTGCCAAAGCGTGCAGAAGGTTAAATGCCTTGGGTTCAAATTCATTGCCATTGTTTTGCTGTGTAGTTTTAGGCAGTATACTTCATGCTAACTTGCTTCATTAAGCTGTCAGGTACAGCTTATTTACCAGATCAGCTGGGAATGCCACCTAAGATAAATCAACACCTTTTCCAATCTTTCTAGGTGTGGAACCATGAAACTGAAACTATGCAGCAGTTCTTAGAAGTCTTTCGTGATTGGGAAACATATTTCGCATTCTAATATTTTATGTAGTTGTTTACTTACTATGGGTAGTGAACAGTTTTCTCTGTGTATTGTTGTTTCAGTAATGTGCACCTGTTTACTTTTGTCAACTAGCCCACAACAACAGAATTGATATCTTAAAACCAAGGTGCCATGTAAAAAGCATTGGTGTGGGTGCTGGTGCCATGTAAAAAGCACTGGTGCTGGTGCTACGTAAAAAGCACTGGTGCTGGTACCACGTTAAAAAGCACTGGTGCTGGTACCACGTAAAAAAGCACTGGTTTCCATGTAACAATCAGTGTAACAGCACTGGTTTCCATGTGCTGGTACCACGTAACAAAGCACTGGTGCTGGTACCACGTAAAAAAGCACTGGTGCTGGTGCCATGTAAAAAAGCACTGGTGCTGGTGCCATGTAAAAAGCATCCAGTACACTCTGTAAAGTGGTTGACATTAGGAAGGGCATCCAGCTGTAGAAACCAAGCCAAAGTAGACTATGGAACCTGGTGCAGGCCCTGGCCTTGCCAGTTCCAGTCAAGCCATTCAAATCATGCCAGCATGGAAAATTAGATTGTGATTGAGTATAGTATTTTATAGTTTGATAACCATCTGGAGTTTGAAACCATCAGCAAATCACTGTCCTGTATGACATACATTAAATGATGATGATGATGAACTATCCTATATGCATCCCCTTTACAGATGACTCACAATTCTGTTTGAGTTCTAGTCCTTATGTAGTTGTTTCCTTAATGTAACAAAGACAGTTTCTATTTGTAATGTACTTGTTCATGGTTGTGTTGCTGATATGTATATTTGACATGTCTACAACTGTCTCATTATTTTCTATATCTCTCTATACCTGTGTATCTTAAATGATAGTGTTATTGTTTGGTATGATTGTGTTTTCTGATGTATAGTTGACAGTCCTTTTTTGGTTCCACACTGTATGGTTGTGACCATTTCATTATGTTAGCAGTTTCTGTGTATTTTCTGTTGCACAAGACACCCCTTTCTCTATGGTTGACAGTTCATGTCCCTTCATGTATTGTATGCAGTTCCTTGCTGTATGTATTTGGCAGATGTATTGCTTCTGGCTGCTACATCATATTTCTATCTTTAAATAAGCATCTGTACATGTATTTATTCAAGGTGCCATACATTGGCAGTGAAATGTTTCCATGGTAAAGACAATCATGAGAAGAGATGGTGACATTTTCAGATTTCGGGATTATAGACTTTACAGTTTTGAAATGTATGGTGCAATGTTGTGCTACAGATCCCTGTCACCCATTCTGAGAAAATAGACATTACAATCAGGATAATGACAATGATATCTGCTTTTACCCATACAGAAATGTTGCCCTGGTGCCTTAAAAGTTTCTAGAAACTCTAATATTGTCCCAGACAGGAGTCAAGGTTCCTCAAACAAACAGAACAAGAAGTAGTAATAGTATTAACAGCAAAAGTTGAATTATTGATAACAGTAGTGGTTGTAGTATCAAACCTCACAACTACTATGAAATATTGGCCTATGTTGTGTTGTAGACCCATATTTAGTTGCAGTAATAATAATCTTCATGTCTGATGTTGTTTATTATGTTTTAAATTTGTTTATCATTTCTTCATCAATTCAGAGCAACAAGCATCTCTGGCAATTCTCAGACAAGAATATAAAGAGAGTACAGACAATCTAGAGGTACGTATCATTCATTTTGTTGTTTAACTCCAAATCTACCCAGATCAACCTGATTTATGATCAGCGGCTTTCTAGCTTTGACCATCCTGTCATTTTTTCAAAAGAATTGTATCCCAAACTACATTATCTTTGGAAAATTGTGCCCTCCCACTTTTGTTTAAAGACAGTAGTGCATGCTTTGTGGGATATTTGCCTGCTATTTCAAGAAGGTCATGTGACCACATAGAAGCATTTGTGTGAATTCATTGTTAATTCTACTGGGTTGATTTAACCTCTTTCACCTTCCTGTTGTGTATCTCTTCTACTGTATCATTTATTTATCTCCTTGGTAAACATTAGTTTTACTGAAATAGTTCTAAATATGATCAACAAGCAGAAATTAAAACAAAATGTTGAAATATATTATTTTGTATAAAAGAAAATTTATAGAAATGATAGAAATTTTATGAAAACAATGTTTTTTTGTACTGTGTTAGTTCCTTTTAAAACCATGATTAGTTGTGTTGGTCACATTTGGTTACAAAGAACCTTGTGATATTTGGTTATGACTTATAAGTCATAATGATTTCAAATCCTGCCCCGATTGACCTTACCTTTCACTGTTCAGAGATCGATAAAATAAAAATTAAGATCTATACTCTAAATCTTTGTCCACAGTATATGTGATATTTGTGTGTGTGAGTGTGTAGAATATGCATATACAGACACACATATATATAATTTTGTCTTTCATATGCATTTAAAAAAAAACAACTTTCTGGATCTGGATAAGGGAGCAGTGCCCATGACCTCTATAGGCCCTCTGAGACTGGTGAGATTGATATGGCTAATCTTCCTCTTGATCTATTGCAAGTCAACACCTGTGGGAAAGGCATGAGTATAAAGGGAGTTCCAGAGGGTTGATATTCTAGGAAGGAAAGACTGGGCGTAGTGATTAATACAGGGCCTGAGAAGTTGGACACAACAAGGTTGATGAGAGGAGTAGAGACAAGTAAGTCAGGAATGCTTGACCAAGCCAACTCTGAGGAGCAGAAGCCTTTATAGTATTCATAGAAAAGGCAAAAAGATGATTTTTGAACCAGAGGATGGATTATGTCTATGAGTGATTTTATACTAATCAGTTATATGGTTCTTTTCTGGATGCAGTTTAGGATGTCTGCGTGGACAGCAGGAACACTGTTCTTGATGTGGGGCAATACTCCATTGTGGGCCTCACCTGAATTTTTTGTTGAATGTCAATAATTGTTGGTGGTTGAAGTATCTTTGTGACCTGAAGAGAAGGGCATTTTATTGTGTTATGATTCTAGCTATGTTAAGGATGTACTTTCACCCTGAGAGATCCTTGGTGATAGTGAGAACCTACATTTGGAGCAATTGTAAGGGGTTTATTTGCATGGTAGTTGTGTTTAAAGCAGGTATGGTGCAATCGTGTTTTCTTACAAAATTTGGTTTTGTATCTGATCAAAAACAAAACTGTTAATTTTTATTTAATTTTTGATTTTTCCAGAAAGAACACAATGTTGGAAAAGCAGAACTGATGAAAGAATTTGAAACTAAATTAAAACTGAAAAATGAGACAATCAAGAAACTAAAAACTCAATGCGAGAAGTATGAAGTTCTGTTGGGGATTGAACAGATGACCCAGTCAGCTTGGAAGTATGCACTAGATGCTGAGATAGAATTGGAGAAATCACAGTTGAAACAGAATGAGCTGGTTCCAGACATGAATTTCAGTCTTTCAGATACTCCAAGTCCATCTCAGTACCACACTCCTGCAGCAACACCTGACCAAATGTTGGCTGGTGACACTCCTTTGAATTACATCACTCGGAACAAGGACAGATCTCCAACTGCAGTGGAAGACATTGCGCAGAAGCATCAACCTCTCAACCGGCGCCTTATTTCTCCCGATGGGGACGATTCTGTGGGTTTTGCAGTGTTGTCACCAACCCCATCATCCATGAAAGATGATAACCAGCTGTCTATGATGAGTGCCACGTGTGCTCAACCCCTTTCTACACCTCCTTCTTCTGCCAGCATTCCTCAACCATTTTCAACCTCTTCTCCCTCCGCACAAACTTCATCAAGCTCAACAGTTCCATCTCAACCTGCCCCTGTGAGAACAGTTGTACCACCTCCACCACCACTACCAATCTTACCCAGTATCAGCTTAACATCTACTACACCACCTCCTCCCCCACCTTTGCCTGGTGCAGGCCCTCGTGCTCCACCTCCTCCCCCACCATTACCTGGTGCAGGCCCTCGTGCTCCACCTCCGCCCCCACCATTACCTGGTGCAGGCCCTCGTGTTCCACCACCACCACCACCACCGCCTGGTGCAGGCTCTCCTTGTCCACCACCACCACCTTTACCGCGAATGCCTGGGTTGAGACCAGGCCCACCGCCAGCACCACCACCTCCATTCTCATGTGGTGCTACATCAGCACCGCCGCTCCCTTTCACTGGATATACAATGGCTATGTATGACAGTAAGTGGGACATTGTAATATTTTTCATTTGTTTTCTGTTTATGTCAACCTGGTTCCACATTTGATCTTACTGCACAGAGCTTTGGGCAAGTGTCAACTATTGCATCATATCGACTGAAACCTTGTGATTGGAATTTGGTAGACAGAAACTGTGCTGAAGCCTGTTAGTGGTTGGACACACTGTAAAGGGAATGGCACTAGGAAGGGTATCCAGCTATAAGAAATATCATGCCAAAGCAGATATTGGCGCACATTGCAGTCCTCTGACCCATCGAATCCTGACAGACCATAAAACCCATACCAAATTGTGTGTGTGTGTGTGTGTGTGTCTGTGTTTGGAGTCAACAGTACACAGGTTCAGCAACAAACCTTGTAAATGACTTGTGATTACAGATTACAGGTATTCCCACATGGACCAGTTTGCCTTTTGTTCTGGAATTATATATTCAGGACTTCATTATTCAGTAAATCATTTTTTAAGGTGACAGGGTACGATGTGATGAAAATCCAGCCACTGTTTCAATCAGATTGAAGAACCACATTGATGCTATCTCATTTCTCTACGAAATCTTGGCTGTTACATTTTCTTATTTTTAACTACTTCATGGAAAAACATTGAATGAATCAACTAGCAAAGCTCTTGGTGCTCACTTGACCTGCTGGATATAGCAGTCAAATGTCTCAAAAACCATTTGGAGAGCAGAATACATAGGGTAATATAAGTTGTAGACAAATCTGTAAATAAGGCTGGAAGGTCGTTTGTGGAATGCTTTTGATGACTGCCTGACAGGTACTTTAAGACAAGCAGGGTTCAATACAAGGACTGTTGCTAGACACGTAGTTTAAAGCAAGTAGGGTTCAATACTAGGGTTCTAACTTGGTTTTAATTTTTGAATATGTTGTACCCTTAAATCTACAATGGTTTATATAATAGTGACTACAGATTCATTTCTTGGTTTTGTTTTTTTATTGCTAGCTTCCTCCAAACCAGTTGTGCACCCTAAATCAATCATGAAGCCATTATTCTGGACCCGTATTCAAGTTCAAGAGGTCAAAAGGAAAAAACCTGCTAGGTAAGCTATCAATTGATACATGTATTTATTGATTTATAGATTCATTGATTTATTGAAACAGATTGATTGTTGTTGTTGTTTTCCAGATCAGTCTTGGTTAATCAAATCTATCACCAAAGACTTCTCATTTTTCCCAAGTACAGAGAACCCAGAACAACATTAAAATGTCCCTTTAAGAAAGTTGGGTGTGATTTGAGGGAGATTTGGCTGCTATTTCTAGCAGGCTGACTGGTTATGACTTGTGACTTCATAACTGTTGTGTTTGATTTGAATTTCTAGGCAAGATATTTTATATTTCTAGGTTTGTGTAACTTGTGAAGGAATAGTGTCCTATCTAGGATGCTCATTATTTCAGTCTACAAAGTTACAAGCTAGCTTTATTAGTTCCTGTTATTAATAGTGAAGCCAATTTATTATTTAATGCTTTAGCATTCAGATTAGCCTGTCAACTGTAATGCTTATTTATTCACATTGTTTTAAATTAATCATGTATTATCTTGTAGCTTTGAGATTTTGATGATGTGATTGTATATTTTTAGAATGACATTTTAGGGTAGGTGTGATAGGCCAGATCTGGCCAGTTTGAACATAAAACAGATAGAATATTTTGGTCGAATATGGCCAGATTAAATGCTAAAGGGTTAATAATAGTGTTGTTGTAGTTGTTTAGCGACAAGCTAGCACTGATAGGCCAAACCTGTGATCAAAGGCAATCCAAACATAACTATTTTAACTCTTAGGGACTACATTGTCAAATGTGTTTCTTGTTTATCAAGATAGTAGGGTGTGGTTTGAAGTAATTTGGTTGTTTTTGTCTTTGAAGTCTAATTTTAGAAGTGTTCTGGGCCAGTGGTGGTTGAGCACAACTCAATTGATCTTAAGAAATGATTGAGTGCTTGTATGAAAGGCACTGGATATGTTATTGAATGGACTAAAACTCAACAGTGGTAGTGTGTCAGAAATAGCAGATTACTGAACCAAATACCTTACAGTATTTAGTTTTGTTCCTCATTATCTGGTATCAAACTATGAGGTGCATTCCATATGTTTTGAGACTTTTTTTAGGGGTGGAAGTTATATCTGTCCTAGATTATTGTAATTTTAGTTTAGTATATGATTACTATACATCAGATATGCTGACCTGCCAACATTTGTTATTCTAGATTGAAGGAGACAGCTGTAACTGCACTTTGAACACACCCTACAAAACACTACTTGTCACAGTTGACTAGTTTGCAGAATGATGTTGGGATGTGAAGACAATTTGGAAGCTTGCTATGCAATAAAGTTTTGTGTTAAACTGGGCAAAAATGCTACAGAGACTTATGAAATGCTCCAGACTGCTTATGGATTAACATATGTGAGCCGAGCATTTTTTTCACTGGCAAAAGAAGCCAGGAAAAGTAAGCCATCAGGAAGCTCATGATGATTCCCTTTTTTCCACAGCAAGGGCATCATCTACATCCACTGTGTTTTCTCTTGCCAGACGGTCAACAAAGAGTACTTTGTGGGGGTTTTGAAGGAATTCAGGAAGAGATTTTGTCATAAAAGGCCAGAGCACCAGCACCAGGACACAATTCCATCCTGGTAACCAACTACTTGGCAGAGATGGGCATCAAAACTGTCCCTCACCCTATCTACAGTCCAGACCTTGCTCCCTGTGACTTTTGGTTGTTCCCCAAGCTGAAGGAGAAGATGAAGGAGGTTGTAACAAGGGTCCTGGACACCTTCACTTTGGCAGACTTCCATGATGCCTACAACCAGTGCATTGAAGTCAGAGGATCCTACTTTGAAGGAGATTCAAGTTTTGTACTTCTTGGAAATTAATAAATGTCTCTCCTGAAAATGTCACAAAACTTCTAGAATACACATTGTACTACCATTATTGAACTTTTAATTCTTTTGGCAATCAATGACATTAACACTGATATGTGTATAAGTCAGTTCAATCAACTTTACTCATTTCATACAAATTTCTGAGCTTGTACCAATGGGATAAATTATTATTTATATATTTATTGATAAGAAACTTAGTGTTTGTGGTGCTGTTGGAGATATGTTTAGAGTCACTGGCAACATAGTGTCTAACTGAAGAATAAAAAGATGAGTGGAGAAGGTATAGAGCAGTGGTTCTCAACCGGGTTCCTCATAGCCCTTAGGGGTCTATATAAGGTTTTGTTGTTAAAATTTATGTATAATAAATTGGTTATACTTCTACAATACACAAAACATTTTAACAATTTTTTTATACAATTCCTTATAATATTTAATTATAGAAATATAAAAGGGATTTTTTAAACATCGAATGGCTATGATGGTCTACCAGAGTAAAATAGGAATCAAAGGGGTCCACAGACAGAAAATGGTTGAGATTCTAATAGCCTTGATGGTGACAAAAGATTTCTTTCTTGCTCTTTCATTTTAAATTTATGCTCAGTACTGTTGCATTAGGTTGCAGTAAAGTGCACAAGTAAAAAATGTGGGTTATTTTTTTTTTATAGGCTATGTGACATTGGCCATGAAGGAGGGGCTGAAGATTATGGGTTGGTAAACATAACTACAAATTATTAGGGAAGGGTGGATATACATGGTAGATAAGTATTTAATGAGTCATAGAGAGGGGACAGGCAAAGTTAAATTTGCTTAATCCAATTCCACTAAAAAAAATGTCTTGTGTTTTTTCTGGCTCTTTATATTCTGAGTTCAAATCATGTTGAGGTCAACTTTCATTGTTTTGGGATCAACAGAATAAAGTAGCAGTCAATTACTGGGTTTGATGGTATTGACCAACACCCCTCTACTCAAAATTGCTAACCTTGTTCTTAAATTAGAAACATTTGAATGTAGGAGAAAATGCTTTGTTGTATTTACAAGCACTTTTATGTTCTGAGTTCAAATCCTGCCAAGGTTAACTTTGCCTTTCATCCTTTTGGGGGTTGATAAAGTAAGATACCAGTCAAGTTCTGGGGTCAGAATAATCAACTAATCTCCTCCCCTCAAAGATGCTGGCCTTGTGCCTAAATCAGAAGTCATTATTATTATTGTTGTTGTTGTTGTTATAAATAATGTTTGACTAGAAGAAACTACCCCTCAGATAATCTGCCAAATATGGTTTTTATCTTTTTTGTCTTTCCAGCACTTCAGTAGACCATACTTTACTTTGGGAAGAACTTGATGAAACGAACATCAATTTTGATGAATTTGATGAATTGTTTTCAAAGCCTCCTGCTGATACAACTTTACGATCCAAAGCTAGATCTAAACCAAAAGCAGATAAGGTATATATAACTGTTTAGTCTATATGTATGTATGTATGTGTATATGTATAGTCTATATGTATGTGCAGCAAGTGTAACATGAATGAATGATGGTAGATTAACTGCAAGGATAACTGATATGACTTGTCTGCTGGCAAACGCTCATTGAAATCTTCTTTTCAGATGCTGTTCAAAAGGATTGTTTTTATGATATTATTTTGCAGACTACCTCAAGGACCTTATCTTCGTGGATGGTGACTTCAATGGACATATTGGGCAGCACCCAGGTGTCTTTCATGGTGGCCATGGAGTTGGTTCCTGTAATGAGGAGTGAACATAAGTTACTGGAGTTCTGTGATGCATATGACCTAATGATCTGCAACACCAATTTCAGGAAGCCAACCAGTCAATTGATAGCCTATCAATCTGATGAGAACGCTAGCCAGATTGACTATATTCTCACCGGAAAGCAAGATACATGGTTGCTTGTAAATTGCAAAGACCTTCCTTAGTAATGAATGTACCCCTCAGCATAGGTTAGTCATTAGTGACTTCAGGCTAAAAGGATTCCAAGAAACAGACCAGTTTGAAAAAGGACTTACAAGTTTAAGGATACTTTGAATAGTCAGAAATTTAGAGACCTTAATTGAAGCATTAAATGAGGAGGAGGAGTTACAGACATGTAACATAGAGGACAAGTGGAAGTTCCTATGGAACAGCTTACTGAGCGCCACAGACTAAATTTGTAGCAGGTGCAAAGTCCCAACCAGACCTAGGGTGACATGGTGGGGGAACAGTATAGTAGACAAGACCATTAGAGTGAAGAAACAGTCCTGGAAGGACTGGAAGAGTGGTGGTAGCAGAGAATTATATCAGGTAGCTAGAAGGGAAACTAGGAGAGGTAATATCTAATCAGAGAAGAATCAGAAAAGAAGAAGTTTGCCAATGTTCTGTGGCTTGAGGACCAGAGGCTTGAGGTGTTTTGGATTGCAAGACAGTGTGTCAGAGAAAATTGTGATGTTGTAGGAAAGAAGTGTGTTTGCATGCATGATGACTCACTTGCAGTTAGTGATTCTACAAAGAAAGAGGTTTGGAAGTGCCATTATGAAAGGCTGCTAAATGTAGAGAATGAATGAGAGAAGTAGAGCCTGTCTAACATCCAGATTTACAGATAAAACAATTAAGGATATGAAGACAGGGAAAGCCCCTGGCTCATCAGGAATCACCACTGAGATGCTCGAAATATCTGGTAGGGTGGGATATGACCTAGTCACCTGTATAGTTAATCAGGTTGTCTACGAGGAAGTCATACCCAACAACTTGTGTAGCAGTATTAGTCAACTGCTACAAAGGTAAAGGTGATGCCTTAGACAGAAATAATTACAGAGGTATCAAATTGCTGGACCAGGTGATGAAAATTATAGAAAGGGTCATAGCTCAATTAATTAGGAAGAGAGTTAACTTGGATGAGATGCAGTTTGGTCTTGTGCCAGGAAGAAACACTACTGATGTTATCTTCCTGGTGAGGCAACTGCAGGAGAAATATTTAGCCAAAAATAAACCTGTATTTGGCTTTTGTTGACATTGAGAAAGCCTTTGACAGGATTCCCCACTCCCTTATCTGCTGGGCAATGCGGAAGCTAGGACTAGATGAGTGGTTGGTAAGAGCTGTACAAGCCATGTACAGGGATGCTGTCAGTAAGGTGAAAGTTGGAAACAAGTATAGCAATAAATTCAGTGTACAGGTAGGAGTTCACCATGGATCAGTTCTCAGCCCCCTCCTGTTCATCATAGTCCTTCAGGCCATAACAGAGGAATTTAAGACTGGCTGCCTTTAGGAGCTCTTCTATGCCGATGACCTTGTTCTTATTGCTGAATCACTACCAAAACTAGAGAATAAATTTCAGGTGCAGAAGCAAGATCTGGAACCAAAGGTCCTTAGAGTTAATTTAGCAAAGACCAAAGTTCTAGTAAGTAAGGAAACAGATAACTTACTGATGCCTTTAGGGAGATAGCCCTGCTCAATATGTAAAAAAGGTGTTGGTAGAAACTCCATATGGTGTACCCAGTGCAAGCTATGGACACATAAGAGGTGCAGCAGTATCACAGGAAAGTTAACAGAGAAAGTAGTCTTTGTGTGTGGCAGACGTGGTGGTACAGTAAACACTAGGAATGTACAGAAAATAGACTCTGACGGGATCCTTGAACTAGTAGATAATTTCCATTACCTAGGCAACCAAGTTAGCACTGGAGGAGGAAGCTCTGAAAGCGTAATTGCTAGTATAAGAATGGGCTGGGCAAAGTGCAGAGAGCTGCTACATTTGTTGGTAACAAAAGGCCTCTCCCTCAGAGCGAAAGGCAGATTGTATGAAGCCTGTGTATGAACAGGTATGCTACATGGCAATGAAACATGGGCTGTGACTGCAGAGGACATGTAAAGACTTGAAAGAAATGAAGCTAGCATGCTTCACTGGATGAGTAATGTCAGTGTGTATGTACAACAAGGTATAAATATTTTAAGAGAAAATTTGGATATAAGAGGCATCAGATGCAAGAGAGAAGACTGCACTGGTATGGACATGTGATGTGTATGGATGAGGACAGCTGCATAAAGAAGTGTCGAACTATAATTGTGGAAGTGGTAGGACCCAGGAAGAGATTGGACAAAGTGGTGAGAAAGGATCTTCAGGTTCTGGGCTTCACTGAGACGGTGATAAAGGACCGAGATTTTGCTGTGCTTGGGAAGACACGTCAAGCTAAGTAAAATCGTAGCCATCCACACATATAGGCCATAATCTCCCCTTCCCCTCACACATATATGCGCACACACACACAATTCTGTCCACACCCACAACCATCTCTCCAAAACTCCTACACCCCAGTGCTGGCCTCCAGTTTCCTCTCAACATCACTTGCTATCTAAATATCTCACCTCACACTCTTATAGTACATCTCCTCTATCCCCCTGTGCTTCTTATACTCCCCACCACTGTTCCCTGTGGGTAGGCCTTTTTTCCCTCTCTCACTCTGACTATCTCTATCTTTCTCTCTCTCTCCCCTCCCTCTGCTTCCTTGTCCTATTGGGGTAGCCAAGTATCTCCTCTGTAGTAAGACAGCTATCCCTGACCTATCATACTCCAACCTCTCGCCTGGCACATACCCACTTCTCTCAGTTCTTCTCCCTCTCTGCTGAGACGTCCTTATCTTGCAAGCCACTTGGCAACCCTCTGAGTACTGATGCCATGTAAAAAGCACCCGTGCCAGTGCCACGTGGGAAACACCCAGTACACTCAGTAAAGTGGTTGGTGTTAGGAAGGGCATCCAACCATAGAAACCAGGCCAAAACAGATGACTGGTGCCTGGTACAGCCCTCTAGCTTGCCAGCTCCTGTCAAACCATCCAACACATGCCAGCATGGAGAGAATGGATGTTAAATGATGATTGCAAGAAGTACTTCCACTCATCAAACTGTAGATGTTCTTGTCTTCAATCTCACTGATTCCTCAGTCAGGTAACTTGTTCTATATTTATTCTGAAATATGAGGAGGAGAACAATTTCATATTTGAATTTTTCTGTTCTTTTCATTCTCTTTCAGCTCCCAATTGCAAACAAAGTGTAGTGTGTATATATGTTTAGATATGTGAGGTATATTCTTGGTTCATTGTATTCTTCTGGTTTCTGTCAGCTCATCTGAATATGTGGTGACTATCGTCACTCATTACTAGACTAAGTTGTACTGATGTTCAATTGGCTGGGAATCTTTCCTTTCTATAAGCGTCAATTTTAATTGGTCCATTTGTTTTAATTTTGTTAAAGGAAGAATTTTCTCCATACATAGTTACTGCATATTAATCATAATTAAAAGTCAATTATAGAATTGTATTTAATTTGTTTATTTCATGTTATTTGGAATTTTATTATTTTCTTCTTGACTATGAAATAAACAGATTAAATACAATTAATTACAATTGCTATGAAGTAACTATATATGCAGTAAATTCTTTCTCTAACAGAAGTAAAATGAATGGATCAATTATATTGGTGCATGTAGAACAATTTTGAAATTCTTTGATAACACCAGTATTTTCACACTTTTATTCAGATATTGGGCATCTAGACCACTGGTTCTCAACCCTTTTTTAACTATGGCCCTTTTGATTCCTATTTTAATCAGATGAACCTCCATAGCCATTTGATGTTTTAAAAATCCTATTATATTTTTATTATCAATAATATTAATATGCTAATGCTATTTTTTTTTTGTGTGTGTCATGCTCGGTAATGTCCGTACACACTTTCGGTAATGTCCGTTACATACATAACTACATACAGTTTTCAGTTTCTACTCTGAGATCAAAGCAAACGTCGCTTTCTACGTCATATGCATTTGTATTTATGTGTGTACATGTATATGAAAGATAATGGATGTACGTGTGTGTTTGTGTGCGTATGTGACTGACTACAAATACATACAGCTGAACAAGGCGTGCGTGCACGCATGTATACCCACTCGCTTCCATACATATGTACATAGGTAACTACATACAACTTTCAGTTTCTGCTCTGAGTTCAAAGCAAATGTCGCTTTCTACGTCATGAAAACAAAAGTAAATAAATAAAAGAATTTTCCGCACAAGTCTATCATCAC
>JAOPUL010000839.1:35109096-35119203 GCA_027564515.1 Octopus rubescens | reverse complement strand
GCTTCTTTCAGTTTCCGTCTACCAAATCCACTCACAAGGCTTTGGTCAGCCCGAGGCTATAGTAGAAGACACTTGCCGAAGATCCCACGCAGTGGGATTGAACCCAGAAGCATGTGTTTGGGAAGCAAGCTTCTTACCACACGGCCACACCGCGCCTATATATATATATATATATATATATGTGTGTGTGTATGTATATATATGTGTGTGCGTGTATGTATATATATGTGTGTGCGTGTATGTATATATATATGTGTGTGTGTGTGTATATATATATATAAATATTGCATAAGTGTTTAGGGTAAAAAACCTGGCTGCAACCCCATGGAGCACATCAGCTAAAAATATTAGGTTGCAGAGTTGAATAAAAATAAAACATGAAAATGGAAGATGTTTGGAATTATTTATTCATAAATAATACCATGCATCTTCAATTTTAATGTTCTATTTTATATATAAATATATATATATAATGTTTATGTATATACGTATTTACTTTTCAGATTTTTACATGACCTCAATCAGATACCTGACTATGCTGAACGGATATTCTGCTTAATATTTCAATCTACATTTCAAGAAAACATATCCGTCTTAGAAAATAAACTGAACAATTTAAAAATGACATGTGAAGTGAGTAAACATGGTTTCCTTAAGCCTTTAAAAAAAATTTTTTTTAAGTGACAGATTATAATCTATAGCATTCGAGATTATAATCTACTGATTGTAATGATCAAAGTATACAATTGTGTGTGCCTTAGCCTACCTGGATGATAAATAGATTTTTCTAATCCAGGGCTGAAGATTTAGTTGTAGGGAAATTAATCCATCTGTAAACCTAATATCTTAAGTTCACAAAGAAGCCTCAAGAAGCAAGATAATGCCCGACATGGATTGCGGCGTTGGTATAGGACAATGTACTATGTTGTGACTTTTGCTATCTTAGACAGACTAGTTCAGCTTTCTTTAAAAAGATGCTATAGGGAAGAAACATCTCTTTGCTGTAAGCTGGCTCCAAATCCTGCTGCAGCTTGTAATAATCTGGAGTTTTATGGAGTTCCTAGGTTTTGCTCATAAGGTAATGAGTTTAGAGGGTCTGTGAAAGGAGCCCCTATGAGATCCTGAGAACATTTATATAACATGGCATGAAGAAATATCTTGGTTGGATTTTCTTTCAGTATTTTCTTTCTTTTCTTGAAGCAGTGATATTGCAACTGGTCATCGTTTGCTTTTGAAGACCAATAGAAGAAAACAATCCTTTAGTTGAAAAACTGATGGCGGTTGGTGACAAGATGGGCATCCAGCTGTAAAATGCTGTCTCAAATATGTCTTCATCCATTCTAAGCTAACATGGAAAAATGGATGTTAACCTTCAGCATGTTTAGGCACCTTATGTAACCATTAAGTTTGCTCACCTGTAGCTGAAAGCGTATTGTGTTGCATAGAGAGCGGAGAAAAATCAATGGGATATGAATTTTTCTCCAGTGTGCTAAAGGTTAGAACATGAATGAATGAATATTGTGGTATGATGCAACTTACTCTGATTTCCATATTATTAAACAGTTAAGTCTTTAATCAGTTGATGTCTTTGAATTATTTGCAAGATCATGGTGGTTGTTGTGATTGAGTTTAGCAAATGCAAGCAATCATGGCAAGATACAACAGGTGTGAGACATGCCTTCTCCACTGATAAAAGAACACCACTGTCTTACAGGGTTCATGCATGCTAGGATTTACGCTATGGCACTGAAAGTTAACAAACCTTTCATTAATTATAGTGATGTGTCTTATAGCTGACATTATTGTACTGCTCCTCATCCAGGCCATTTTATAGGTAAGTGGTTTGAAGCTGGGGGACATAAAATATATCTCCAACAGTGAGATCTGAAAGATGGTTGTAGTAAATAAGGATCTGGAAGTTCATCAGAAATTGTTACAGCTCATTGTTTTTGGTACATTTTTGGTGATGGTGTTGTTGCTGCTGCTGCTACTACTACTACTACTACTTGTAGAATGTCTTACTTCTCCAGTAGCTTTTGGAATGTTTTCAGCTCAGTAATGCTGATTTCAAATAAGGCTCAGAAACTAGGAATATAGTTTTTCTGCTGTTTTCATCATGATAATTACATTCTGGATGGGATTGTCATGGAAAGAGAGGTGAAAAATTACCAAAATGTAAAACAGTGTCGTCGGAGATCAACAAGTGTGCTGACCGAACCAGCACAATGGAGGCTGTTGCTTACAATGAATGATGTTGGGTGAAAGCCTGCTAGAATATAAGAGCCTAAAGACAATAATGTTATGTAGCCTCAGGGTAGACCTAATTAAGCAAATGTATGACTAAGATATCTAACACTTTGCTGTACTCAAGAAGACCCATCCTCCACAGTAGAAGTGTTAATACTGCTTCCTCTGCTGAAGAGGATTGGCCTGTAAAAGCCCTGTGCTGGCGCCACGTAAAAAGCACCTATGCTAGAGTCACATAAATGCACTAGTGCCAGTGCCATATAAAAAGCTCCCAGCACACCATGTAAAATGGTTAGCGTTAGGAAGGAAGGGCATCCAGCCATAGAAACCAAGCCAAAGCAGACTGGAACTTGGTGGAGCTCTCCTGCTTACCAGTTCTGGTTAAAGCGACCAACCCGTGCCAGCATGGGAAACGGACGTTAAAGGATGATGATGATGTCGGTTGAATAAGCATGTGCAACCAACAGATTTGTTGTTAGTGGTTATGATATGTGTGAATAAGGCGATTGTTGTGGTATTGGTGATGATATGCATATACAGAAAGACGAATAGCAGAAAAGAAACAAGTCCTGATGTGCTCCACTAATTCTCTCAGTTCTTTCAGGTACATATTTACTATTACCACCTTTCTGTTACCATTAACACTGTTGTACAGTATCTACGGTCATGAGCACTTAACTTTCGTATGTTTCCTTATTGCTTTTATTTATCTGTCTATTATTTTGAGCTGGATGAGGAAATGTTATCTGGTCTCAAAAACGACGTATTTTTAAAGGGAAATAACTTTGTTTTAGGCAATGGTGACTGGCGTGTCTATAAGAAGAATTCTCTCCCTTGTCTTAACTATGGGAAACTACATGAACGGAGGTAATCTATATTTTTTGTTTCTTGTCATTATTGTTGTTCTTTTATAAGCTTTTTGTCAAAAAATTATAATATACGAATTAATTATTTAATTATTAATATTTTTATATGAAATAGGATGAGACCCATTGACAATTAAAACTTCACAAGCAGAACTAGTTTGATAGGGAGGGCCATCATTTTACTAAGGTCTTATTTATTGCTCAATACTTTTATAAAAAAAAAAATAATAAATAACTGTTAAAGCCTATAGAATACCTAATGCCTGATAGTTAAACCTTATCTCATGTTTAGTGGAGGAAATATAAACTTTTTTTGGGGGATAGGGTGGTTGTCTATCTTGTGTAATATTCTGCTACCCTATAACCAATATCTAAAGTGTATTTTAAGAACTCATTACTTAAGAGCTGGTAATGTCCCTCTGCCATTTCATTGATACTTGGTCCCTGGCTGCATGTTAATACATGTGGCCTTATTATAATCTAGTATTTTCCCCAGATCTTTGGAATTAATCTGTCAATATTGTCGTTACTAATTTCTTTTTATTTAGGTCACATGAAACGTGGTCAAGCTGACGGATTTGGGCTGGAGATTTTATCAAAACTCAAGGATGTTAAAAGTAAGGTAATCTCTCTTTTTCTACTTTCTTCTGGAATTTCCTATGGATGTCAAGTGAACAGTTTTGAACCAGGCTGGATTATAAATCTGAAAGAAATGTTCAGTATCTTAGTTTGTGGGCAGCATTTGACTTTGTTTCTGTTACAGTGTTGGTAATAAGAAAGGTGGCTAGCTATAAAAAAAAAAATTCTTTGTCAATTTCGAGAACACTTGGATTTGGGTTTGAAGTACATGGAAAGATCATGTCTTTAAGATTATTGCAACCTATGTTAACTTTGCATGGTGGTTATAAAACCACCTATTAAGACTATATAAATAGCATATATTATGCTATTGAAGTATTGTTAAAATATACTATGGTAAATTATCAATTTAGATAATGGATCTTTTGAATGATATTGGTTTATAGAACCTTTTTCTTGTATAGTTTCATTAATCAAGTAAGATAATTCTTAGGTAAACAAACTTGCTAATATAGCTCTACTTGGGTATGTATCTAGTCTAGGAGAATGTACCTACTTTAAACCATAACTGCTATTATTTCTGATTTATTTCAGAGTAGACTTGAAGGATCCTTGAATGTCAGATCTCCATTTACTCACTCACTTACTCCCTCACAGTATTACTGTAGAACTCAATGGATATTGTTGCTCTCTATTCAAGCTCAGTAATTGAATAACTATACATAGAACAGGCCTAACAGAAACCTTTTTGCATTTTTAGTAACATTATTTTGCTGTTCTTAGTTTGCCTTTCTGTACATCAGCCACAATTTCCTCACCATTATAAGGGATTTGCTATGTATCATCCTCTGAGCATGCATGTAATGTTTGCATCATTAATTTACATATTCATTACTGTATGTAATTAGTACTCATATTTTGGAGATACATTAACAATGCCATACTTTGGCCTTTTTATAGTACTAGTATAAAGATCAGTGAGTATAATTAATGTAATTAACGTACAGCTAATATTCAATTTGAATTATTATAAGTGAATAAATAAAGAGAAACATTGTTGAGAATGTTTTTGCAGGATTAAGTAATCTTTGGGAAGATGTGTCAAAGAATTTCTCCAGTGTTTAGGTTTGAGAAGGTGAGTGGGAAGTAGACTCAACACCTCCCTTTTCAAGAGGAAGCAGTTGATATAATTGGTCTGAATAGTCTGTATATTAGCAAATAGTCTGCTAAAAATTATCTATTATAGATAAGAGCAGTATTTATACTGTATGTTAATCTCTAGTGCCAACTAAACATGGCTATTCTTTCAAAATAGAAAATACTGCTATTTTAACCCCAGGAAAGTGACCTTTCTGGTTGGTCAGTCAGTGTGTCATATGCACTTGTTTGTATATTGCAAAGAGGAGTAAACTCCTGCCACAACTCGATTCAGAGACCACTATACCACGTGATTTTGATCTTATTAGATCATCATCAGTGATGGATACTCGTCACCAGTCATGGCAGTTGACACATCTCGTTTGCAATATATGTAATTTCAATGTAACACCTTCCACTGATTTTGCAATTAGCAAATAGTCTGCTAAAAAATATCTATTACAGATAAGAGCAATATTTATACAGAATGTTAATCTCTAGTGCCAACTAAACATGGCTGTTTTTTAAAAAACTGCCATGACCAGTGACTAGTATCCATCACTGATGAGATCTAATAAGATCAAAATCACATGGTATGGTGGTCTCTGAATCGAGTTGAGGCAGGAGTTCTCTCCTCTTTGCAATATACAAATGAGTGCTTAGGATGCACTGACTGACCAACTGGAAAGATCGCTTTCCTGAAGTAAAATTAACAATATTTTCCTTTTTTAAAGAATAGCCATGTTTAATTGACACTAGAAATTAACACTATTTTGTTATTGATTTTTCTGATTTCGTTGTGATATAAGGTGGGTATAAGAAAGTTAATCCCAGTAAGATTTGAAATGTTAGGAGAAAATATTGGACTTGTAATACATTGAAGCATGTGATCTGGTTCTCTGTTCTTTTACACACATACATTTAAGTGGGGTCAGGCTGGAGAAATTACAGTACTCACTGCTGAAAGTAGGGTTATCTATATTTATAAAACAGTGTGTGTGTGTGTGTGTGTGTGTGTGTCTAACCAGGTAGCTTCTACAATTTTCAACTGATTTTCGTCAAATTGGGGAGGGTTTTCGAGAAAAAAATTATATACAAACAATCTCCGACACTGGATTCTGGAAGTCTGTGGGTATCAGAAAGTGGGTACCTTGATAGTTAACACTGGATAAGAAGTTCATGAATCAGCAATCAGCATAGAATGACATGGTAATTACTTTTGGGTCGGCAAGGGCATTGTTCTCAATTTTCTTCAACATGGCTTCACGTGAACTGCAAGAGGTAAATTAAGATACTGAAAAAGCTTAGAGAAGCTATTAGGAGGAAGTGACTGAACAAAAATCTGAAAATGAACCACATTCACATGACAATACACAACCTCACACATCTTTGGCTACAAATCAGGCAATTGGCAAATCGAGCTAGTCAGTGGTTCCCCATACAGTCTGGACTTGGCACCCTCCAGCTTCAACCTGTTCGGTCCAGTGAAGAACAGTCTTTTAGTGACAATGAGTTGATGGCACAGACATGGTGAAAGTAGCTGAAGAAAACTGGGTACAACAGTGCACACCTGAATTTTTTCAAAGAGGTTTCCATAGTTGGGTTCAATGCTGGCACATATGCAATGCTTGTAATGAAGTCTTTGTTAGGTAGTACCTTTAAATAGGGGAAGAATTGCTCTACTATTACAAAGATGGTTGCAACTTAGAGCAGTTTATAATAATTTCTGGGTGTTCTGGTATTGTTCATTAAATGAGATTTGGCTGCTAATTCTAGCTGGATGAACAGCTTTGTAAGTTCTCTTAATAGTTCCCTTATTGACTTCTGTTCATCTCATTTATGTCAAATTTGCTTCTTTTTTTTTTTGTATTTTTCAGGACAACAGGACAAGTTTATTGCAGTATGTTGTCAAAGAATATGTGCAGAAATATGAAAAAGAAGATGCTGGCACTGATAAAGTTGCTCTGCCTCTGCCAGATCCTAGCGATATCAATCAAGCCTCTTTGGTGAATTTTGATGATATTTTGGTTGAAATGGGAAAGATTGAAAAAGATTTCCAATGTAAGGACATTTTAATCCCCATTTTATATTTTTGTTTCTGTTTTAAGGTTAAATACTGAACCTTAAAAATAAATGAATTGTTTTTACATATTATCAAATAGATTAGAAGAAGTCTTCATGATATGGGCTTATAGAATGTTATTTTAGAAGAATCTTGTACAGAAAATATAACCAACAATGATTTCAAAGAGTAACAAAACTAAGTCAAATTTAATTAAATACTATCAGAAAAAGAAAACTAAAATAGTTTGGATACTTAATTAGAAATAACTACTTTACTGAATCTATTAATAGAAAGCAAAATGAATGGAGAAAAAGAAACGGTGAAAAGAAAGCCAAGAATTGAGTCCAAGGATCAGCCATTGACATGTCACATAAAATGCATTGCAGTATTTATTGCAGCCTCTTTTACATTCTAAGCCCAAATCTTGAGGTCAACTTTCCTTTTCATTCTTCCAGGACTTTAATAAGTATCTATCTATAGTGGTGAACTGGCAGAAACATTCAAATGTTGTAAAAGATGCCTTGATGCATTTGTTCTGACTCGTTGCATCCTGGGTTCAAGTCCTGCCACTACTAACTTGAACAATAGACTTAATCCATCACCTGATGTAAAGCTACCACCTGGAACCACAGGTGCCTTTAGCAGAGTTCACAGTGTTGCAAGTATTTGAGCCAGGTCTCCAGTTTGGGGACTCCTTCTCTTTCTTCCTCTAATCTTGGAGGTCTTTGTAAATTCTTTTCTCTTTTCTTCCTTGTCACTCACGATGAAATGTAGACTCTGGAATCCACATTACTAGCAACTTATCTAGGTGGACAGGGACTTAAACTGAAAGATGATAGAATTCTTTTGTTTATCTGTAGGGAACCGCTCTTGTGCCAGTAGCTTAATAAGATACCTCAAACCCAGTTGATGAGTTAGTAATAAGAAAGGTATCCAACCATAAAATCCATGCCTCTGTCCCCTCCCCCCAGAAAACATACATAACAAGAAAGTTGGTTTCCTTTATTACTGTGTTTGCCATTTGATAGGGTGAATGAGTTGCTGTGAGTCACAGCAACTCATCCAATGTCTGTTAAAATGTTGAAGAGGATGGTAAGAACCACCTCTTCATTTCATGTTCTTGTTGTGTGTTTGTACACCCCCTTTTTGCTAGCTGAACAGTACAATCACTCACATTCCTTGTCTCTCACTCTCTCACTCATTCCATTACTTTGTCACTCACTCCATTATTCTGTCATTCGCTCCATTACTCTGTCACTCACTCTTACTCTGTCACTCATTCTATTACTCTGTCACTCACTCCTTTACGCTGTTACTCTCACCATTACATTGTTACTCTTGCCATTACTCTGTTACTCTCATCATTACTCTGTCACTCACTCCTTTACTCTGTCGCTTACACCATTAATCTGTCACTCACTCCATTATTCTGTTACTCACTCCATTAATCTGTCACTCGCCCCATTAATCTGTCACTCGCTCCATTAATCTGTCACTCACTCCATTAATCTGTCACTCACTCCATTACTCTGTCGCTCACTCTATTACTCTGTCACTCATTCTATTACTCTATCACTCACCATTACTCTGTCACTCACTTCTTTATGCTGTTACTCTCGCCATTACGCTGTTACTCTCGCCATTATTCTGTTACTCTCATCATTACTCTGTCACTCACTCCTTTACTCTGTTGCTTACACCATTAATCTGTCACTCACTCCATTACTCTGTCACTCGCTCCATTACTCTGTCACTCGCTCCATTACTCTGTCACTCACTCCATTACTCTGTCACTCACTCCATTCCTCTGCCATTCATGCTATTACTCTATCACTCTACTATTCTATCTTTCAGCTGCTGAGACTCGGTCTGATAAAGTCATAGAATCTTCTGGAGAGAAGTTCTTACAACCATTCAAGGATATCATGACTGAGTTCTTCGTCAAAGGTAAAGAACAATTGCAGACATATCTGTGTGCATGTGTGTGTGTGTGTGTGTGTGTGTGTGTGTGTGTGGTGAAATACAAGGTTATGTGTGTAAGATTGGCACAGTTATGACTGTGTGGTTGAAGTTTGGTTCTCAACAACTTTTAAGTTTTAATTTCACTGAACAGCACCTTGGGCAAGTATTTTCTACCATAGTCTTGGGTCTACTAAAGCTTTATAAGTGAAATTTGCTCAACAGAAATTGTGTGGAATCTTGTTTCTAAAGATAATTTTGCTTTGAACTGATAGGTTTTATCAGTTTCCTGGCTTAGCACCATCATCTGGCCCAGAGTGGCTTTTAGCAAGTCTATTCTGTTGTGGGCAACTGGGCCAGATCTCCTGTTTGATGATAATTTCCTCCTGTCCATTCAGTTGTGGAGGCCATGGAAAATTTCATCGGTACTTACTCTTCCCCCTCCCAAGAAGCCATAGAAAAATGACTTATGTGTGTAGTTCTATGTGTATGAGGTAGCTTTTAAATGTTTGATTGTGTTTATATATGTGTGTGTGTGTGTGTTGTATGTGTTTGTATTGAATGGGATTTATGTGTGTGTGTGTGTGTGTGTGTGTAAGAATTTATTTTTCCTGTCTATGTGCGAAGTTTGTGTGTGTAGATTTGCATTTATATGCAGAGATGGTGAAGTAAATAGGGTATTTGGCTCACGATCATAAGGTCGTGAGTTCGATTACCAGTGGTGCTGTGTCCTTGAACAAGATACTTTATTTTACGTTGCTCCAGTCCACACAACTAGCAAAAATGAGTAGCACTTTGTAATTCAAAGGGCCAGCCTTGTCACATTCTGTATCACACTGAATCTTCCTGAGAATTACGTGAAGGGTACACGTGCCTATGGAGTACTCAGCCACTTGCACATTAATTTTACAAGCAGACTGTTGATCAGATCAACTGGAACCCTCATCTTCATAACCGATGGACTGCCAGTTATGCAGGGAGGGACACTTTGAGTTTTATTCTGTCTGTATAATTATGCATAAATATGGGAAGGCATTTATAGGTGTGTGTGTGTGTGTGTATGTGTGTGTGTACTTGTCTGTTCATGATTTGGTTTGGTAGATGCATCATCATCATCATTTAGTGTCTGTTTTCCATGCTGACATGGGTTAGACGATTTGACTGGAGAGTAGCAAGTTGGAGAGCTGCACCAGACTCCAGTCCATTTTGGCTTGGTTTCTACGGCTGGATGCCCTTCCTAACACCAACCACTCC
>JAOPUL010000839.1:35087220-35098882 GCA_027564515.1 Octopus rubescens | reverse complement strand
TACACATACACATATTATTATCAGTTAGCCCCTGCTTTCAATGCTGGCACGGGTTAAATGATTTTTAAATGTGTGTGTTTGTGTGTGTATATATATATATATATATATATATATATATATAATCTTCTTTCGGAATGGTTTAATTCAAAGCAGCAAATATAGTTATAAATAATAGCCTGGAAATATTTGATTAAAAAAACCGTTAGGAAAGAAATATTTAAATTGATACTAGTTTGGAAAATGTGAAGAAGCTTTCTCTATAATACTTGAGCTTGTGTACATAGAGGTTTTCCTCAAAGGGCAGGAGGAAAGCGATTTGTTGCTGAATGTTTTGCGGTAAATACAAAAATCTTACAGCATATGAGGATAAACATAACTTTGTTTGTATGTATACATCACACATACACTCACTCACTCACACACACACCAACACACACACACACACACACACACCACACAGACACACACACACAAATATATATGTATATTGTGTGTGTGTGAGAGAAAGAGAAAGTAGGTGTAACTTGTATTCATCTTGACTTGTATCATATTTTCAATTATTAGCTTGTTTCTATGATAGTTCCAATGAAGGATTTTATTTCAACAGAAGCTAAACTAAGAAAACAGAGCAGTTACCATTATCTTGTTTGCCATATTTGGCTTTACTGAGATTATTTTAACAACCTGTTTAGGATTTTCAGAACTTTTTCCTGCCAAATTACTTAAAAATACTCCCCAGCCTCCACCCATGTGTCAGAAATTGTCAGACGTGAATCTCGTAAAAATTATTAATTTCTCCAGAAAATAGTCCTTGTTGACATTTCTCAGTCTTTTCTTTGACTGGTGGATGATGAAAGATTTACATCTTGCTCACAGTGAATAGGATTTTTTCTTCTTCTTCTATATTTGTTTATTTTTATCCCTCCTAGACTCATGAAAACATATGGATTTTGTTTTGATGTGGGGAGGATTATAAATATCAAGTTGTTGCTTGTAATAAAATAACATAAGGACAATGGAGGAAACATAGTAAGGAATATTTCATATTTCACAATTTGTATTCAAACAACTATAGAATTACAATCCAAAGAAATAGCGCTCGCTTGTGGTCTTCCTATCTACCTCAATAAAATGTTTTACCATCATGTTTACATGGCTAAGACATATATTTTCTTAAATCTAGGAATATATATATATCCCATAAGTCCTAAATTTTAGAATCATATTTTTGTCATGATTTGAGCTGATGCAGTGTGAATGCTTCATTTGATTGGTTACTGCCAAACAAAACTAGCTAGGGTTATCCAACATTGTCTACAATATAAATGGTTTGTAATATGTTGTTCCATAATCCCAGTGAGCTGTGATCAGGCATCATCTATGCATTGAGGTATCTAACTGAATGCTTAGGAACAACCTACAGAACCTTGTAACCACAGTAAATGACAAAGGAATGTCCTATGGAATGGAAATGAATTCAAGAACAAAACCAATGGTAATCAGCAAGAAGCAACAGTCACCCTAAATAAATATTATAATGGAAGGGAAAAATCAGTTGAACAGACACCCAAGATAATATAGCTGAGTTATATGGAATCAGAAAATGGAAAATTTGCCATGGAAATCAAATCAATGCTTGAGATAGCTAGGAATACATTTGAAAAGAATGCCAACCATTGTAACATCTCTTGTGTCTCCATAGTTTGCACTGAGTGCATCATATGCAATTTCTACCTACACCTTTCTGCAGACCTCTGTCCGTTTCTCTGCTTACTAAAACATTTTGTCTTTGCTAAGTTAACTTTGAGGCCCTTTCATTCCAGGTTTGGCTTCCACACCTGGATTTTCTATTCTAATTCTGCTACAGATTCAGCTATAATAACGAGATCACCAGCATGAACGAGTTTTTATAGGTAACCAGTCTTAAACCCCTTTGTTTTGAGCTGGAGAAACTATGGTGGATAGGAGGTGACTGACAACTGAGCCTTGGTGAACTCTTACCTGCTCACAAAATTCATTGTTTTACTCATTGTTAACTCTCACTTTATTCACAGCATCTCTATATATGGTTTGTGTGACTCACACAAGTTATTCATCTGCCCCTTACTACCTCAGCAACCAGCATATCACAGTGTGAGGGACACTGCAGAGGGCTTTCTCTGGGTTGACAAATGCTAATCACAGCATTACTGCTAAGTATTTGCCTTCAGGTGTCTCACCAGGAAGAGAGCATCAGTAGTACTTTTCTGTGACACTGAACTGCATCTCATCTACTCTCTCTCTCTCTCTCTCTCTCTCTTTCTCTTTCATTCATTCATTCATTCATTGAGCTATAACTCTTTCTATAACTTTCATGACCTGATTCAGCAATTTAATACCTCATGTGTGTGTATATGTTTGTCTATATACAAATATTCATGTACGTGTTTGTGTGTGTAATTTATTTATATGTGCTGGCACCACGTAAAAAATACCCGTGCTGGTGCCACATAAAAAGCACCCACTACATTCTGTAAAGTGGTTGGCATTAGGAAGGGCATCCAGCCATAGAAACCATGCCAAAACGGACAAGTGGAGCCTGGTGCAGCTCTCTGGTTTACCAGCTCCTGTCAAACCATTCAACCCATGCCAGCATGGAAAACAGACTTTGTATATATGCCTATGTATATATACTTAGGTATGTATATGTGTGTGTATAGGTATGTATTTGCATGTGTGTGTATCCTCTCTTTTTATCTGTTTGTCTTAATAGTTCTCTCTCTCCTTCTCTCTCTCTCTCCTTCTCACTCTCTCTCCTTCTCACTCTCTCTCCTTCTCACTCTCTCTCCTTACTTTATATATTTCCTCTATTCTCACTCTTGCTTCTCTCAATCTTTCATTTCATCGTTTTCTTTCTCTGTTCTTTGCAACTTATCTATATTTTTCTCATTACTCTCCTTTTCTGTCCCAACTCTACTATTATTCACTCTCTTTCACCTCCTTCTCACACACACACACACACACACACACTCTCTCTCTCTGTACCATCCCCCCTCTCTCTCACTCATCAATTTGTTTTGCATACTTTACAATTATTCTGTCCAAAATTTCATGCAATAGGAGGAAAGGGGTGGAGAAATCAAAACTATAAAAGAAGTCTTTGAGTCTTTGATTCATACCAATTTAGTTGGCAGCTAATTGCCAGCTACAAAGACCCTTACCATAACACATTTTTCTGTGTTTTTTTTTTATTACCCCATTCTTCTACTACCTTCCTTTTCCCCCCAGCAAGTAAAAAAGAAGAAAAAAAATGAAATCAAGTAACTGCTGGTCATTCATTTAAACTTTATCCCATCTATTCTCCCCCCCTCCTTCCCTCTTTGCCTCTCTTTCTCTCCCACTCTCTTTCTCTCTCTCCCTCTCTCTGCTCTTCCTATCCTGTTTCTCAGTATTTTTTTTTGCATGTTATCTAAGAGAGAGAGAGAGAGAGAGAGAGAGAGATGATGGAGAGCATGCTATCTGAATTCCTGTCTAATGTAGTCGCAAAATGACAAGTTGGGTGGTGTATTTTCTTTTTTTTTTTACATTCTGTTTCTTTGATTCCAGAGTGGAGATAAAAAAAATCAGACACCTCCCACCTTTATTTTATATATATTTTTCTTTTTTTTTTGTATTTCTAACTGATTTTTCCTTCTGTTTTCTGTTTCCCCTCTCCACTTACATATTTCCTATTTTGTATTTTTGTGCATTTGCTTCAGCCCACCACTCGGGTACTAATATAAAAGGCCATTAAAAAACTTCAGGAATGCGAGCAAACATCAATATATACATGCGTGCACAATTGCACACATACATATACAGACTCATATATTCATAGATGCACACATGCATATGCATACATAAATATATTGCATTTGTGTGTGTGTGTGTATTTTATATTTTTCAATTTCAGTCAGTGTAATGATGCACCACCTGTGTGTGTGTGTGTGTGTGTGTGTTTGTATTATCGTCATTTTAATTTTAATGAAATTCATTCAGGCAGATTTTCTATGGTTAGGTGCCATCACCTGTCTCCAAGCAAGGTGATATTTCTCCATGGTTGGACATGTTTTCACAGAAGATTGGAAACAAATAACACTGCTTGTGTTTACAACTATCACATAGTCAACACAAGGAAACACACACACACACACTATAAGAGCATCCAGCCATAGAATCCAAGCCAAATCACACTGGAACATGGTGTTAGCCCCCCCCCCCGGTTCACCAGCTCTGGTCAAGCTGTCCAACCCATGCCAGCATAGAAAGCGGACGTTAAAGGAAGAGATGATGATGATGATGATAATGTGTGCGTGTGTATACACACATACATGTACATACACACACATGCATGTGTGTGTGTGTGCATTTGCAATGGGGTTCTTTCAGTTTCCATATACCAAATCTACTTACAAGGCTTTTGTTGGACTGGGGCTCAACATGCCATGCAGTAGGACTGAACCTTAAACTATGTGAATGGGCAGAAAAACTTCTTAACCACACAGCTATACCTGCACTTCTGTGTGTGTGTGTGTGTATGTGTGTGTGTGTGTGTGTGTGTGTGTGTGTGTATGTATACAAGCATACCATTACCAATTTCCTTGATGTATCATTAGAACTAAATACAAGTCTTTATCATCCTTATCACAAACTTAATGAAAACTTACATTATATTAATAAAAATTCTAATCATCCTTGAGCAGTAATTAAGTAATTAAGATGTTTTGTCCAAAATATCAAGACTCTCTGCTAATGAAGAAACTTTTTTCCCCAAAATGCCAAATATTATAATATGGCTTTAGCTAGGGCATAGCACACCATAGAATTATTGTTATAACACCAAATAATAATGGGTTATATTCTCAAGGTTATACATGAAGCAATACTTCATACCTTGATGACTATAATAGAAGACACAGCAATTACATACACTAGGTGAAATGGGCAAAGCTCTTGCTTAGATTATTGAAAACTCAATAGGAAAATAACAGTCCTTGATGGTAGTAATGAGAACAACTGTCACATTAAGGATGAATACAGTTCAAATAGTTCCGAAACTTACATTGGAAGCTCTAATCTGAACCTTGGTAACTTGGAAAACAGACCTTTTATCTAGTAAAAGAAGACTAAATATAAATATGGCAAGCTTCATGATGATCATAATCGCCACACCTTCTATGGTAATAGTAGTACATGTAATTCTTAATTTAGATACAACATTCACTGCAACAATAGGAAAAATAGGTTATGTAAAGGGAATATTATAAGGTTTAACTCCATCTTCAAGTAGCCTCTGATGTTCCTGCAATTTTCTTCCTAGTATTGCAAAATGTTTAATTGGTAGACTGAGAAATTAGCATACTGTACCACACATAATCTAGCTGACAATATAGCCACTCTCAACAATAAGAAATTAATTAGTGTTTATAATAGCATACATGATTTTAATTATTTTAGTGGTAGATTTGACTCTAGTTCCTCTGTTAATAATATGCTTCTTTTTTACATAAATAATACAATTAGTTTAAGGTCTCTTCCTGGCAATAAAACTTTAATGCTGCTACCATAAATAATGTTTCACCAGCTAATAAGTTTAATAGGTTGTATAACAATAGGGATCAATATACATGCCTTTTAAGTAACCAGTGCCTCCAAGCAAATTTGGTATGTAGATGTTCTGTTCTAACACCTGATAAAAGACACTTTTATAAATGTGCCATGGCATCTAAATTTAAACCTAGATGCAATAATCATACATAACACTCCATTAGCTAAATCTATTTGGGATAACAAGGCAGGAAATATCAATTTCACTATTTCATGGTTGATTACATGTACTGCACTTCCATACAAAGTGGGTGGGGTAGTTGTAATTTGTGATGTATGAAGGCAGTAGAAATCCTATGGTGTAAGTTTAGTCTTATTAATAAAGAAAAAGAATCATTGATCCATTGTTCCCACTAATTCAATAAAGCCTTTTTTGAAAATTTCATTTAGCAAACGCCTATAATTCATACAGTGTTAATGATAACATTTCAATTTTCTGTGTTACTGTAATTCTTCACTGATTATTCTCTATGTTTAATGTTTTGTATTCCCTGCTTAATTCCTATGGAATTAATCATTTGGTTTTTATTTTATTTCAACACTAATTGACTCAGTAATATAGATATTCACTGGGATCATATATCTATGTATTTTACTTGCAAATGTAACTGTGTGGTAAGAAGTTTGCTTCCCAAGCACATGGTTCCGGGTTCAGCCTCACTGCGTGGCACCTTGGGCAAGTGTCTTCTACTATAGCCTAAAGCCGACCAAAACCTTGTGAGTGGATTTGGTAGACAGAAACTGAAAGAAGCCTGTCATATATATATGTGTGTATGTGTATCTTTGTGTCTGTGTTTGACCTTCATCACCATTTGACAACCAGTGTTGGTGTGTTTACGTCCCCATAAGTTAGCGGTTTGACAAAAGAGATCGATAGTATAAGTACCAGCTTAAAAAAAAAAAAAGTACTGGGGTTGATTCATTCAACTAAAGTTCTTCAAGGTCGTGCTCCAGCATGGCAGCAGTTCATTGATTGAAACAAGTAAACGATAAAGATATATCTCTCTTATTTCTAGCTTTACTTTTGTAACTAAGCATTAATTTTATAAATACTAATTTTATTAAATTTCAACTATTATTTGACTTAATAATATTTAGTATGACTAGAGTGGCAAGCTGGCAGAATTGTTACCACACTGGAAAAATGCTTAGCAGCATTTTTTCAACTTCATGTTCTGAGTTCAAATATCGCTGGGGTTGACATTGCCTTTCATCCTTTTTGGGGTCAATAAAATAAGTACCAGTTGAGCACTGGGGTTGATGTAATTGACTTACACCGACCCCTGAAATTGCTAGCCTTGTGCCAAAATTTGAAACCAATATTTAGCATGATTTCATGGGAAGCATGTAGCTAGTTTCTTTAACCCAACGTCCTTATTCTTATTTCTTAAGTCCTTTCTGTTTTTATAATGGGTTTTGTTTGTTTTAGATTTTTCTCTTCCCTCTGAGACTATGGTAATAATTGCTGCTGCTGGTATCTGAAAGTTTATCTTTCTTCTCATATATAGTAAATTCTGACTTTCTTCACCTAACATTTTGGACATTGGTCCTTCACCAGAAGAAAGAGAGAACCATAGGAGGAGTGAGAAACAGAAATAATCACTGAGGAAGAAAAATACTAAAAAAAAAACATGAAGGGTTAGAAATTTGATGTGAATGGTATTTTATGGAAGGGGAGTTAAGAAGGGAGGAAGGGGTGAGTGTGTATATTCTATTATTGTAGAAAGTAGGTATATGGTGGGGGGTTAGTGCTGTGTATGTGCGTTGGTGTGCAATTGTGGAAATATAATGGCATAAGTTAGTTGGAGTGTGGGTCGTTGATGGAGGTGGGGTGTGTATAATTGGTAGGTGGGTGGTGAGAGGAGGTGAGAGCAGACATGAATGTGAGGGATAAAAAATATTGGTGAAGCAAATAGCATGACAAGAGCAGTGTGGAAGGTGTGATAGATGTGTGTGCTAGTGTATGACAATGTTATATTACATAGGAGTGTGAAACATTTTTAACAAGGAAGAGGATTTAAATATAAAAAAGAGAATTCTGTATGAATTCTAAGAAAAGAGGAAAACTTAAAGAAAATGGTAAATAAAGTTACAACACTGGCAAAAAGGATTGGAGAGTTTGATGGAGTATCCAAAAGATGGTAAGAAATTTGTAAAACCCACTGAAAAGAGATAACTGTGATGAGAAGCTGGTAAAGTACTCAGAGGAGATGTAGCCATGTTAGCATTTAAACTGGCCATATCAGACCGAAATATTCTATCATATGTTCAAACTGACCAGATCCAGCCTCTTACACTTACCCTACAGTGTCATTCTAAAATTAAACTATCACATCATTGAAATTTCAAAGCTATGAGATAATGCATGATCAATTCAAAACAATGTGAATAAATAAGCATTGCATCTGACAGTAATCTGAATGCTAAAAGGTTAAAGTTTGACATAAAAGGTGGTATTAAAAAATTGCTTCATATAAAAAGAATGGTGGTGTAGACAGAATTTATCTTGTTTGAAAGAGGAGTTGAAAGTAAAGGGAGATAAGCAGCAGAAGTAGTGTGTGTATGTGTGGGTGAGTGTTGGCAAGCTAATGAGTCAGTGAAGAAGGGAGATGAAAGGTGTGATTAGTAACTGTTAATTATGGTATGGATGGTGAAGTAAAGAAGAATGTGCGTGTGTGTGTGTGCCAGTGGGTCAGTGTGTGTTCATGAATTGGTGTGTCTAGGAGACAAGATGGTAAAAGAATAGATGTGTGTGTATGTGCATAATTGAAAGGTGTGAATATTTGGGGAAGGAGAGGTTGAAAGTGTATATGGGAGCAGTGTTAGTGTGTGTATATGTGCTGGTGGTGAAGAGTGGGATGTGGGTAGTGGAGTAAAGTGTGAGGTGCAGGATGCTGCATAGTAAAAAAGGGAAGGGGAACAAAGTAGAAGAGGTGTGTAGTTCTGGAGCAGGTAGGAGAAAATGCAAGTTAAAAAAAGTGAGGTGGGGGAATTTAGATCAAACAGCATGTACATTTGGAGAGAGAAGATGAGCTCCTGGTTTCTCTAGAGGTGAGTGATGGGGGATCCAGTGCTGGAGGCCAGGCTGAAGACAGAGACGTGCTGGATGGAGTCATTGGCAGAGCAGAAACATTTGTGAGACATGCACCCTCAATGCCAAGTTGAATGTCCTTGAGGTGCTTCCTGAACCTGTCAAATGGTGAGTGACCAGTTTGCAGAGGGAACACTGGGGTGCACATATGAGGTTGCTGGAGGTGCAGCTGAAAGAATCCTTAGTGTGGAAAGTGTGGTGGTTGAATCCAGTGAGGATGATAGTGTTGGAAAGGAAAAGGAAGGTGTGACAGTGGGGATAGGAGCAGGGAAAGGATCTGGGAGGGGGATGGAATGTGGAGAAGGAGAAGCTACGGACGAGGAGGCTGTGTAGGTTACAGGTGTGCTTGAAGGAAGGAATGGGTGGTAAAGGGAAGAAACCAGACAGTCAGTTTGTAGGCAATGGAAGAGGTGGAAGATGGTGCATTGTTAAGGTGGGATGACAGGTGAGAGGAAAGAAGATATGGTTAGTTGGATTGCAGATGTTAGATGTAGGGACTGAGGTGCACTCAGTGGCACAGGCACAGAAAAAGGGTGCTTGGAGAAGGGTGGGTGGGTAAATGCATTGAATGATCAAACTGGTCCTCTGTTAAGTTTGACTTTTGAAGTCATGGTTATGGCTGCAAAACCAGTGGGGACAGAGGAACCAGGTATAGGGGATGGCGTACATGCTGTAGGTGAGATGTGAGGAGGGAAATCAAGGTAGGAGTGAGAGTTGATAGGTTTGTGGAAAACAAAAGTGAAGAGGGTGAGGGCAGGAGGCTGATAGACAGTAATGTCAGCAAAATTAAAGCTGAGATGGCGGATGTGAATTGGAAATGTATGTCTTGTGTTGTAATGGTAGTGTATAAATGTAATATATGTGTTGTGTTGTTATGGCAGTGTATAAATTAGTAGCATTGCATGTCAAAATTTTGGCACAAGGCCAGCAATTTCAGAGGAGAGGATAAATCGATTACATCAACCCCAGTGTTCAACTGGTACTTTATATTATCGACCCTGGAAAATCAACTTTGGCAGGACTTGAACTCAGAACATAAAGATGAACAAAATGATGCTAGGCATTTTGCCCAACATGCTAATGATTCTGCCAGCTTGCCACCTTATTGCATGTCAAAATATTAAAAAACAAGCAAATTATTTAGCTTTTCCCCACCCTGATCAAGCAGCCCTATAATCGACAGAAATCCATCCATGACCATCTCCCTCTTTTATTTAGATACAGAATACATAGGATTACATTGTCCTATATGTCCTTTCTTTTTAAGATGGTATGGTGGGATTTGGGGGAAATTCAGCTGCTATTTCTCCAGGTGTGGATGTGTGAAGTTATGTGTGTTTTTCTGCAAATCTATAGTGAAATCAGCCTACAACGTTACTCAGTAACCTAGTAATTTTTCACCGCTACCATACTAATAACCACACCAACAAAATAACTAACCAACCATCCACATCAACTACCCCTCCTCTTAAACCATCTACCGCAGTTTCTCCATCCCTCCAACGTATCTACCCATTGCAGACTGTTTTGAAATACAACTCGGTGTTAAATGAACTTGGCTGTTGTCAAAACATAAATTTCACTTTCCTCTTTCTCTCTCCTTCCCACCCACCCTCCATGTCTTTCTTTGTCTTTTTCTCTCCCTCCCTCCCTCTCTTTATTGTACTCAAAAGTTTTTCTTAACTCCAACAAATGTCTCCATGTAGTTGGTGGTAGTGGAAGAATAAGAAAATAATAAAAACAGCAAAGGCATTATACAGTGTGTGTGTGTGTGTGAAAATGACTGCCGAAGGGCTACAAACTTAAAAGGGATAGGATGAAGGTTGGATGTGGTGGTCAAATGGTTTCAGGTTTTACACACCCACATATAACTATACAAGCACACACATGAACAGTGTGAAAGGTGTGGATGGTGATCTAGGTATATAAACATATATACCTTGATCACTCCCTTATTATGTGTGTCTATACATATATCTTTTATCTCTTATCTTTTCCTTGATTGTCATTTGACTGTGGCCATGCTGGGGCACTGCCTTGAAGAATTTTTAGTCAAATGTATCGACCCCAATACTTGTTTTTGTTTTTTTTTTAAGCCTGGTCTCTTTTGTCAAACTGCTAAGTTACTAGGACGTAAACACACCAACACCGGTTGTCAAGCGGTGGTAGGGGACAGACACAAAGACACATACATGTAGATCATCATCATCACCATCATCATTTAGTGTCTGTTTTCCATGCTGGCATCGGTTAAACGATTTGACTGGAGATTGACAAGCTGGAGAGCTGCACCAGACACCAGTCCGTTTTGGCTTAGTTTCTATGGGTGGATGCCCTTCTTAACATCAACCACTCCAGTAAGTGTACTGGGTGCCTTTAATGTGTCACCGGCATGGGTGTTTTTAATGTGTTGCTGGCATGGGTGTTTGTAATGTGTCGCCGGCAGCTTGATAGCGTCATCATCATCCTTTAATCTCCATTTTCCATGCCGGCATGGGTTGGATAATTTGACCAGAGTTAGCAAACTGGTTGATGCATCAAGTGCACTACTTAAGTACACCTTGGATGGATTTGAATTCAGAAATAAAGGAGCTGGAATAAACATCACAAGGCACAAGGCATCTGGTTTGACACTCTTACTGTTTTAATCAACCTACTGACTGGCCTGATTGAAAAGTATTGTTTCTGACACAGAAAAACCATCTAGTCCTTCCATGACAGAACTTACTAAGTCTGATTATTAAATAAGGGCTAAGGACAAAATACTGTTCTAGCCCTTGATTGATAGGTCAGTTAATAGCTTCTTATTTCCTTTAATAGTGTTTGTTGTCAATAGTCACACCCAGAGATATTGCTTATAGTGAGTTTACTCCAATTTCGTTCTGTCACAGAAACAATACTTTTCAATCTGACCCTGAATTGGATTGGTACTTTTTATTGCCCCCC
>JAOPUL010000839.1:34972918-34988385 GCA_027564515.1 Octopus rubescens | reverse complement strand
ATATATACATCAAATTGTAATTCTTTGTTGGTAACTATTTCGAATCTGTTAAATTTGATCTACAGCTGTAGGTTAAACAAGAGAAACTAAAAATAATAGAATAATGGCTGGGTTAATTAATGTTTTCGACAACACCCCCATCTCTTCCTTAGACACATCACTTCTACATTTACCGAAAATAAATAAATACATAAATTGAAGTTACATTGTAATTTTCGTTTCATCTTTAGCCCCACCCCACCCTCTTCCCGCCATTATTTTTTTACTTGAAATATACTTTGTTTTTTGTTATCTGTACGTTTTACGTTTTCATTTCGTCTTTTCTGTCTTTGTGGGGTTTTTTTTTATTAGTTTTGTATTTTGCGTGTTTATTTCATCCCCTTAAAAAAAAAAAAAATGTTTTGTGTGTTTTTCCTTTTGCTTTATTTGATATTCCCAGCTGACAACAACAGAAACCACAACGGTAACGGTATGAAGAATAGCAACAAGTCAGATAGGAAGTTTCTTGAACGACCATTCGACCTGCTAGAAGTAGAAGTCAAATAACTCTCAAATCACACACTCTACCATTTTAAATAAATGAAGATGCAATGGACAATGTCAAGAGTCCCTGACATACCAAAAGACAGGATGATCAATGTTACAACAACTTAAGTCCTAGGTCTGTTTGATTCGGTCTGTCCTAGGGTTTAATAACAGGAATAAGAACATGTACAAATAAATCTAACTGCAGCAACAACGATGAATGACGACAGAGGAGAACAACAAGGATAAGCAGAAATAGGATACGAACAACAGCAGCGGCAGCAGCAGCAGCAGCAGCAGCAGCAGCAGCAGCAGCAGCAGGAGCGTCAGTAGCAGTAGCCGCAGCAGCTGCAACAACAACAATAATAATAACGTTGATGTCTACGAATTAGTCTGAAAGTCAGTGCATGACCTGCTACTAATAGCAACAAAATCTCCATCGATTCCTCTTCCCCCACGACTTGAAACAAGACATTTGGATTATGTAGTCCGGAGCACACGTCGTCTGAAAACAAAGGTAGGATAGTCATGGCTGGAATAGTCATAGATCACGGTCAGGGCTGACCTGGTGCTAAATAACAAAAGCAACGCCGCCGCCGCCGCCACCACCGTCACCACCACCACCACAACAACAACAACAACAACAACAACAACAACACCAACACCAACACTGATGCTGTTTGATAATAATGTACATTGCCTACATTATGAGGCAGGGAATTGATAATGAAATCGATCGAGTATTTTATTGTGTTATTTTGTCGACCCTGAAAGGATGAAAGTCAAAGACTACTTAGGCTTGTTTCTTTATTTGTCATAAGGGCAGCAAGTGAGAGACATTACAAAAACTAAACAAACCAAACTTACGCATAGTCGGGGTATTGCATATAATAATAATAATGTTTTCTAACATTAGCACACAGCCATATATTTTACGTTAGATCTAATCAATTAGGTCTATGCCAGCATTATCGATCTTAGAAAGATGAAAGACAACGCTGGCATTGCTAGGTTATGAAGTCAGATCGTAAAGAAGCATAATTTAACACCGTATAACATCTTGTCAGTTGCTCTACCGATTCTTTCATGGACCACCATCATAATAACAATTATTATTGCTTTTATTGGCTTTAAGTGTCCAAACATATAATATAAAACATGGAACAAAAGGGTTATAAAATATGTGGAGATATACAATAAGTGGAGGCTGAGACAGAAATATAAAACTATATATTAAACAGGTTCCAACTTTATTAAAACTCACAAAGGACACAAGTGGTGAGAAGCCGACCCTGATTAAGAACGTGGCAGTTTATGAGTTTCAGTGCTTTCCACTCTAGTTGCAATCTGGGCTTCCCGAATTCAGATAAAAATTATAATTAACCAAAGCATAAAGTGTCCCAAATCATATAGGGAATACTTTTGCAGCTCTATAAAGATGATTAATGTAGTTTTCATAAGCAGTGCCATTTCGGCTCATTGGTGTTCTTCCTTTATTTCTTCTTCAGTCAACAAATCATTTTTTCCTTTTCTTTTATTTTTGTCAGTCCTTCAGCAGTTCCCTGTTTGCTTTACTTCCAGTTAACATTGAAATTCTTTGAGTGAGATTTCCACCCGGCTTCTTGTCTTTAGTCTAAACTCCTTTTTATCATTTTCCGTCTTCTTTTCCCTTACAGTCCTTGACTGTTCCATACCTTTCTCCAGTCTCCTTCTCATCCATTTTCTGTTTAGAGCTTCTGGTTAGTATTGTCATAGAGAGGCGACATATTGGCTTCTCGGTACCCTATCTCGTGCGCTTCTGTTTCTGATTACACTGATTTTATGGCAATTCCATTTCTCTCTGCTCTGGCCATCATTGAAGCAGCGACTGAAACAGTGGCAGCAACAATGGCCATTGTCTTCGTTTCAGAGTCCACGTACTGCTATTATTGTTTCTGCTGCATCTGCTGCTGTCTATCGTTACCGTCTACTCTTTTCTTTCATTTACACCGCTAAACAGAATGCTTCAAGTGATTTGTGCTACTATATATACAGTAATTAAATCTTCTCCTTTACCCCATTAGTCTGATTAACCTTCATTCCACTTCCTCAAAGAAGTACAGTGTTAAGGGTAATCTGGACATTGATGTCCATACCACCCACCAGCCGACCACATCATGCTGGGAGTCACTGTACAACACATATCCACACTGTGTTGCAAATATAACAATAAACGAAGAGTCAATGCCACTACCAATATCTCAAGCTGTCATCCTTATAGTTCTCTTAACTATGTTCATTCTACCTCTCCAGTCTGTGGATAGGTATCATTTATGTCAAATTTATATCAGATTCTTCGCCATTTCATCGATAAATTCCTCAGGTAACGAAACACATTCTTTTGTGACACCTCTTCCAGGTTACTTCAGTTGATCCATGTGCATATATTTCCTTTTGGCTTGCAACACTAGCAAAAGGTGAGTCGCAGTTGCTGCTAGAGCTTTTGTTTATCTCGTTCAACCTCGAGATGTTACTTATCTAACTTTAATTGTTTATAAATTTGTTTCTTTCATTGTCATTTTTCTCCGTTTATTTTTTTCTTCTATAACCTAAAAATGAAATTATGAAGGATCGAAAGTATTCAATAAAGGCTGTAAATTAAAAGTGAAGAGTGGAATGCCGTGACACGTAGAAAAACGATATAGAAGATAAAGAATATGAAGTAGTAGTAGTAGTTGTAGTAGTAGTAGTAGTAGTAGTAGTAGAAGAAGAAGAAGAAGAAGAAGAAGAAGAAGAAGAAGAAGAAGAAGAAGAAGAAGAAGAAGAAGAAGAAGAAGAAGAATATGATGATGATGATGATGATGATGATGATGATGATGATGATGATGATGATGTCCTTATTAACCAATAAAGGTTTACAAACAAATCGAGGACGATACAATACAATATATGAAGTGCTATGATGTGTGGTTATATGCAAGCGTGTAAAGCGCATCTTCTAAGTTTCTAACTTTCCCGCTGTTCTATTTTTCTATCGCTACGGTCTTTTACTGTAAGCGCTCTTTTCAGGCCAACTGCCATTTGTTGTTGACTATTGCCCCAATTAACGCCCACTTAATTAATTCCCTAATCCGGTCTCAGTAAGCTTGGCGTGCCGGGAGTGACGCGTTCAACATCTAGTAGCCGGGTTCCTGTATACGAACCCTATCTTGTAGGTAGACCATACAAGTCGCAAATTTGTGGTTTGTGTAGCCGACGATGTTAAAATATGGGCAGTCTATGCTATCTTTATCTACTGGCCTACAGAACACCCCACATAGATACAACCTAGATGGCCCAATGCAGTTTGTCACATTCAGGAAAATTAAGTCGGCATTTATCAGACAACTGGAAGCAGCTGAGCAGGTTTGCGAGACTTTTGCACCCACTTCTATTAACTAACCTCTTAATCCAAGCGTGCATCCATGATGGTGTTCCAGCCGCCCACTATTAGTAAAGAATGAAACATTCCCTGGAAAACCTCTAGACGTCTGAAGAAATTCGGATGCATCGACCTAGTCTGAAAGCAATCCATTCGGTACAGTTCACACTCAGGACCATCAACTTAACTTTTGGGTTGAAGAAGATAGTCCGTATCTTGCGATCCATACCTTTCCGAAAGAAAACCGCGTCTCCGTCTCCCATTCCCGGTCAACATGGAGATAAGTAAATCTCGTATCCACCGAAAATTGGCATGAAGGATTGTCTATCGGTAATTCTGGTTCATTGATGGCCACCACATCTATAGCTAGTGATCTGTGATGGGGGTGGTGGCTTTGAATAGATTGCCCTCCTAAGGCGGCCCTGGCCACGTGCATTAATTCTCAGCAAAACTATGTTAAACAGCGAGAAAGAAAGAAACGAGGAGCTAATTACAGTAATTTTGTTGAGGAGGGTGGACAGAGGGTGGACGACTCTCTAGTTAAATATGAGCGTCTCCACAAGCAGTTTCTTATAAAGACTTTTGTATATATGTTTTATATCTCCTACTCCATCGGAGTATTTGTTTTTTTTATGGAGTTACATGTGTTTTGTGTTGTTTGGATGCTTTTTATGGGTGTTGGTGTGTTGTTTGTTAGTGTGATGAAATCGCTCTGAGTGATGTTTGTGTGGTTGTGTATGTGTTCCATTATTGTCTATGGCAGTAACATTTCTGTTTCTTTGCTGTGGTTGTTTTTGGTTTGTGGGCATTAGATTTGTTGTTGTTGGGATGTTGGGAAGTTCTGTCCTTTTGAACGTTCCTGGATTTTGTTGTGTTTTTCTCACTTTTTTTTATCCTTGTTCCTTACATGTTGTCATTTGTCTTCTTTCCTGTTTCCTTCCCCACATGACATATCTGAGTGATCCCAAGCGGGGATGGGCATATTTTGGGGAGTCATTGTCTTCTTGTTCTGTTGTTGTTGTTTCTTTTTTGGGAGATGGGGGTGGGAGTGCAGCTGTTGTTGTTGGTGATGTGGTGGTTCTTAAGGGCAGCATTTCTTTTGTTGCTTTCGTTGCTGCTGCTGCTTTTGCGACTGCTGATTTTGGTGTTGCAATTGTTATCGTTCTGGTCGCACTCAGCTGTGGGTGCTGCTTCTGATTTCCTTGGTGTTGTTGTTGCTGTGATGGTAGTGTTGACAGAAGTGGGTCTGTTGAGTCTTTCTTCTTTTGCTGTGGGCAAAATGTCATCAGGTGGATTGTGTCACCACACCATGACATCTCGGCCTTCTGCCCTCAACGGCCACCTGTAGTTGTGAACCGTCTAACAGACTGATTAGTCTCAGGATGAACTCTATGCTTTGGTGGTCCGTTTAGATCAGTAGCTCCATCCCTTGATCCGACGAATTTTGTTTCGGCAACCTAAAGAATATTGATATTTTACTTAGAGAACCTCCACTACCAACCAGCAGATGTTTATTTCTGGTGACACATCGACTATTTTTATTCCGAAAACCCTACGGTCAATGTAGACTAGTATGAGGATCAATTTCCCACTCCTTAATGTTGTCGTGGAGTTCTTTCTGGCTTCCTCTTCTGTTGGAAATCTCACCTCTAACATTGGTTTTGACATTTTTCTAATTCTTGTGTCGCCTTCTCTATTTTCTAAGCTTTTATTCTTACAGTTTTGTATATAGCAATTTTTAATTTTGGTTCCTGTTGGATGGGCTCGGGGACGTTCAATGCGATGTTGTGACTGTACATTTTAAGGATTTTTTTGCGTTTTCAAGTCGTCCGCCGAGATAGTAATTTCTTCTTGCACTCGGCAAGCAGCATTAACAGAGGCGGTGACGGGAGAAATGCACGTTGTGTCTTGTTTCCTTGTGGTGGTGGTGGAAAAGGTGGAATTTGTTGGTGTGTTGAGAGGACAATTTATATTGTTGTTTATATGTTAGTTTTCATTTTTGTTATTGTTGTTGATATTGCTGTTGTTGTGGTTTCGGTCAGCGCTGGTTTTAGCAATTGTAGTGGTGGTGAAGGTGATAGAGATATTACAAAACCTGTGTGGTGAGAACAGTAAGTTATACAAAGGCGAGGGGAAGATGAAAGACGTCGGGCAAAATATAATGGGACAAATTAAAAAAATATTATAGACAAAAATTTACACGGAATAAATAAAAATATACGATAAAACGTAGAATAATTAAAACAAGATATTTATATAAAAAATAGAACCTCTTCTTGCGTTGTTCAAGGAAATCCACTTCCCTGATTACACCCGTGTTCCACATCCTTTCTGTATTATTGAAAGCTTTAGTTTAAGAAATTTTCCGCGGAGCTTTTGTATTATAGGGGACATCTGTAAGCTCACGTCTTCTGAATCATTGAACTGACAAAGTGGCTTTAAGGTGACGACTAAACCAGGTACCGACATCGTCATTTGATGCTAATCCTTGTGTTCCTTTTCCCCAAATATTGGGGATTGAAATATCTATAAGGGCTGCCTGCAGCTCTTACTTGAATAGAATAAGAAAGTCTCTTGTGTTCTTCGCAAGGAAGAAGTGTGTTACCTTCCTCATATCGCTACTCTTCTTCCCCGATTGATTGTGATAGACAGGTATCTGCATTGTGTCCGAAATACGTCGAAGCTTTTGATCTTTCAGCAAAATGTTACATATCAAGAGATTTTAGTTTGAATGAATATTTCTGAAAGATAGCTTTTCGTTATTCATATTTACGCCCGAAGTGGTATGTGAACACATACTGTTGTGGTTGTTGTTGATGATGTTGATGTCTCTTCTGTTACTATTGATTTCTAATATTGACACTCTGATTAGTATATTAATGTGAGTTCCGCATTTTGGGAGAGGTTAATGTTTACCCTCATATATTGGGAAAGGATAAGGTGGTCCCTACATTCTAGAAGAGCGATAAAGTTAATTATAGGGGGCGGTGCCCCAGAATGGCAGCAGTCCAATGAGCGAAACAAGTAAAAGATAAAAATATACAAGAATTACCTTTCTGAAGGAATTTTCATTCCAAACATTTCAATTTTGACTCCCCTCTCAATGTCCGCATTTTCTACCATGAGATGTGAAGTCATCTAAGCCAAAACACCACAATCTTATCGATCCCGGATTGTTAGGAGACAAACTTGACCTGGCAGGAATTTGAACGCAGAACCTGAAGTGCCGTAACTAAATACCACAAAGTATCTAGTCCGGTACTCTCACGATTCTGCCAATAAGACACTGTCTTGAATAACGGTTTCAAATGTTGGCACAAGGCCCAGCAATTTTACATCGACCCCAATGTGCAACTGGTACATTATTTTATTGACCCCCGAAAGGATGAAAGGCAAAGCCGACCTCACTGCCCTGAATAACAATATCACTTTCTACTATAGGCACAAGGCCAGATAATTTGGAGGCAGTGTCCTAGTCGATTACATCGATCCAGTGTGCAACTGGTACATTATTTTATCGATTCCCGAAAGGATGAAAGGCAAAGCCGACCTCACTGCCCTGAATAACAATATCAATAATTCTTTCTACTATAGGCACAAGGCCAGATAATTTGGAGGCAGTGTCCTAGTCGATTACATCGACACCAATGTGCAACTGGTACATTATTTTATTGACCCCCGAAAGGATGAAAGGCAAAGTAGACCTCATTGCCCTGAATAACAATATCAATAATTCTTTTTACTATAGGCACAAGGCCAGATAATTTGGAGGCAGGGTCCTAGTCGATTACATCGAGCCCAGTGTGCAACTGGTACATTATTTTATCGAACCCCGAAAGGATGAGAGGCAAAGTCAACCTCGGCGGAATTTGAACTTAGAAAGGTAAAGATGAACGAAATGCTACCGATTCTGCCAACTCGCCACCTTAATAACATTTCTATTATAGCCACAAGGTCTGAAATGTTGGGGGAGGAGGCTAGTAAACTACATCAACCCCAGGACTCAACCGGTACTTATTTTATCAACCCCGAAAGGATTAAAGGCAACGTCAATTTCGGACGAAATGTCGCAAAGTATTTTGTCCGAACGTGCTAACGATTCTGCCAGCTCGCCGCCCTAATAACAACAACAATAATATTGATTTCTATACTGGGCACGAAGGCCCGAAATTTTGGGGGAGGGGAGTAGTGGATTACATCGACCCCAGTTCGTAACTGGTACTCACTTTATTGACTCCGGCCCTGGGTGTCGACGAAATCGAACTCACTAGTCTTTTCCGGAAGACTTTCCGATCGGGGAGTACTATGGATAATTTCCAGATGTCCTTGGCCTGGCAATGCTACAGGAAGGTGCTACCGGTTCGAGATAAACTCTACAGGCACGGATGTGCTGTCAGACGGGCCTGTCCGAGGTGAGCGCAGAGCGACGAAACCGTTCTACATGCACTCTTTCAGTATCCGGGCATTGCTGACTTGTGGAGTTATGTTGAACAGCTGCTGTCAAGTGTGGGACGAATCCATCTGTCGGCCGAGTGCATAGTGATGATTGCCCCGCCGTCATCCTTTAATCGGGCAAGCAAGTCAGTTTTCCTTTGCCTGGTAGCTGTGGCGAAAGAGGATGTTTGGTGGACCAGGCTGAAAGGAATGAGGACAGAGACTTTCCTCTTTTGTAGAGCCCTCATCGACTTTTTCAAGTTTCGCTTGAAAAGGAAAGTGAAGGTGGAAAGGGAGGTTCTGTCCTCAAGAATTTATGAAAAGTTGGGTAAAAGTTGCGAAAATGGCAAGAGTGGATGGCACCACTCTAAGTGTAGAATGTGAGTCGAAGGAAATGAATTATAGAGGGCACTTGTCCTTGGTATTCAGGGAGATCTTGGACGGTGGAGCTTCCTTGATTATCCCTAGAGATCCCCTTGTAACAGGAGGACCACATCAATAATAATAATAATAATAATAATTTCTTTTATTTGCCACCAGGGCGATTGTGGCAAAGTGTGGGGGTTTACATATAATGGAATGAAAAAAAAAGGAGGGGGTATACATGGAATTCAACAAAATCTTATTCAGTGACCTTCAAAATAATTTTAACTGGGCCCCACTTGCAAAGTCATGTGATGTTTATCTCGATATGAAATAACCATGCCGCGTACATATGGTTGTGATGCATGTGCCTGGTGTAATCTTATCTGACGGGTAGTCATGATTGGTATATTGGGCTTCTTATATTTGTACCCCAGTGTCACTTTGATGTCATGCGCTACCCTCTCACTCATTTATACAAGTATCATTTTATTATTTACTAGTTGATGATTGGTGTGAACTGTTGTAGTGCAAGTTGTTTGTGTATGTATGAATATATAAGTATGTGGGACTACCATAGTTGTTCATACAACGAACGGGCAGTTGTTTACGAATCTATAAGTGTTTGTGTGTGTATACATACGTGAATATATATGTACATGCATGTATTTTAGAAAATAAATAGTCTGTATATGGATTTGCGGTGTGTAAATTCGTGTATATATTAAAGTGTATAGATATACCTTTATATATAGTAGTGTAGTAAACGTGTGTGTGTTTCTGTGTAAAGGGTCAGTGCTATTAATTGCCGAGGCGTCTATTATCAGAATTTGATGACTTTTTAATGTTGGGGTTCTGTCCCAACCCTCCCCATTAGTTATCATCCCTTTCAATAAGTTTTCTCCCCCTTCTAAACCCTCCCCTATACCTATTTCCTTCATTCTAGACTTTCCCCAACTTCCGCCCGCGATTCTGATTTAGATAAGAAATTTGGTGCACTACTTTGCTAGCTGTATTGCGACTAGTGATGTCATTTATAAATGATGTCCGATTTTGTGAGAAATTGTAACAGTTATTTTTCTTATTAATTTTATTCACCTGATGAAAACGTTTTGTTGTTTTTTTTGCACTATGTAACTCTTTTGTTCATCAATAAAATGCTGTGTTATGATATATATATATATATATATATATACATATATATATATGGATGGATGGATGGATGGATGTAAAAGACCCCCTTTGGTCATGGGATTACGCCTGAAGGTTCCCCTCCGAGGCACACGTCCCAGCAATGGGGTTTGTGGAAGGCCAACACTCCCCCATGCATACCAATCTCCCCTCTCCACCTCATCGATGTTGTCCAAGGGAAAGACAAAGGCCGATACAGCTTAGCACCAGTTACGTTGCAACTCATTTCTACAGCCGAATGAAATAAAGTGTCTTGCTCAAGAACACAACACAGCCCAGTCCAAGAACACAACTTCACGATTGTAAGCCATGTATGTATATATACTTATATAATTACATGAATGCTTACACAAATAAGGCTATTCATACATAATACACACACATAAATATATATTTTAATGATTCCGTTCTATCAGTCAATCGATTGATCGATTGAAAAAATTGAACGCCCTTAATAAATATTATCATGTTGTAAGTCGAAACCAGGAATGGATATCAGAAACAGCTGTAAGTCAAAGATGAATAAATAAAGAAATAAGTAAATCCCATTATGTGTGCCTTTTCTTGTATATGACTCTGTGGAAAAGACCCAATTAAATGGGGAAATACAGCCATTGATTTTGGAAATCAATTCATGATGGAATTCCACTTCGGATCTTCCCTTAGGATTAACAATAGCTCTAGACCAATCTGAAAACATTTTGTTAGCCTCGTGTATTTGTGTTAAAAGAGAGCTTGTGAAGTATTTCGCCTTGAATTAAAAACTCATCTTTGAGATGGTGTGTTTCATTAAGTAGTTTTGTTTCAATAATTAAAAGGTAACTAGCTTATCATCCGAAAAAAACAGGCTTTTAAGCGTGTAAAAACATTTTGTTACAACGGCATTTTAGAAGAAATAAAATAAGCTTATAATAAATCAATCAGCATTAATTATCTATTGATTAGACTCTCGTTTATGTTTCGCAATGAGCAACTGGAAGTTATGGTAAATACTACCATTTAATTACCTCATAATTAATCGATCAGTTTATGCATCAACATCTCACAAAATACTCGGACATTTCTTGTTTGAACTCGTTATTTCTTTTAAATCCATGAGCTTTGTTCTTTTATTTCAAGTGTGTTTCCAAGTAATCAACAGTATTCATTATATTAATTTGTTCTTGTATCCGTTATCCATTGAACAAGTAAATATGTTTGTTTCTGATATAATCTTTACTTGTGAGTTTATAATTGATCCGTTTTACGCCTGTCGTTTTTGATCGTTGGACAGATACACTTCTTTCACACACACACACACACAAATATATATATATATGAATAAACATATATATATATATATATGTATACATTACATACATTAGATATAGATATATATATTTGAAAAGAACGACAATACTTGTAGTTCTAAACTTTTTTTAGAATTTATAATATGATTTGGTTTTGTAGATTTATACACACATATATATTTGTATATATGTATACGTTACATACATATACGTATATGTATGTATATATATATATATATATATGTATACGTTACATACATATACGTATATGTATGTATGTGTATATATATATATATATATATTATTCGTACATCTATTTCCTGAACTCAGTAAATTCATTTAAATATTCCGAGAGTCCAAGAAGTTCCTGTGCGTGAATTTGTTTTGGGTGGATGAAATGTTGCAAAGCACTGAACTCACTTTTCAGTGCAATCAGCTATAAAACCAGTGGCACAACAGAGGTTGAGACAAACTGAAACCGACTGTACTCCAAGAAAGAAGTTCTATTTTGTACTAAGGGCCATTCACACCTAGTGCTTTACATGCTAATTACCCCATAGCTGAGGCTCTAACAGGTTCTAATACTCCGGGTTTGAGTAGACCTGGGAACAACAGTGGCTAAGAGATATTCCACGTTCCTCATAACCCTGGAACTCACGTAACAGGGCCCCAATACCAGATGTTGTTTACAATCATATCCAGAACACATACATACATATATATATATTATATATACATATATATATTTATCTCCATGTTTATATACACACACAAACACAATATATATATGTAAATGCAAGAATGGAAATATATATTTAGTTAAGTAAATCTACATATGCGTATACATATGTACGGTGTTATACTTAAAATGCACCAAGATCATTCTCTGTGTGTATATATACATATACATACACATACACACACAACACGGACACACGCATTTACATGGTGTTGGAGCTAAATTTGACAGTTTGCATAATTGGTAAAAGAAACACAATATCCCATCCAAAAAGAAAAATATGTTAAAATATCAAAACATATCAACTAGATTATGACTGGGGGATAACGGTTTACTCAAAGTAGCCTCCCTCAGCTTCCTTCACGGCCTCAAGACAGCTCCGGAACTTGGTGCATGCATTCCTCACTGTTTCCCTGGGAAGATCTTCGAACATCTTTTGATCTTGGCCGCCAGCCAGATTAATATTGACTCTCACCTCCCAGAGGTAAAAATAGTTTTGGGAGGGTCAATACTTTTTCTTAGAAAAAAGCAGTTACAGAAGATTCGATGACAATTGAAAACCAATTTGGGAGACGAATGGCAGTTCAGAGTTGAGAAGAGCAGAAAGAAAATCGCCGAAGCCTTACGCTCCATAGAAAGCGAAGTGCTTAAGTAAGTATAGAGAGTCTCTGTAGATTTGCCAAACAATATTTTGCAAAAGAATCGTCTCTGGTGTATTACGCCTGAGCCTAAAAATAACGCTGATTCTATGCCGAAAATTGAAACCAGACCGCCTGGTGAAAGCCAGGAATCTTAACCACTGAAAGCTTAAATATTATTCATTATTTAAAAACGATGACGAAACACAGATACAAAATCAAGATTCTTCTACAGCAAATATATATAATCGATTGGATTCATCTCCTGAATATTACTTGAGAGTTTATTGTCATTTCGTTAAATACGAAGGGGTAAGTCGAATAGAAACTAAATAGTGGCATTTTAGTTCGAGAGAGATTCACTGATTCTTTCATTCACTGCCCTCTGTCTAATAATAATTTATGCTATAGACACAAACCACATACGACAAAGATAGACGAACGGCAAACTCTCTTTGAAAATAGCAAATGATAATCGTAAACCTAATGTAATGAGAGCACAAGTCAGCTATAGTTTTGATATTATAGAATTATAAAAACAATTTTAGTAAATATCTCTCTTTTGATTTCTAAAATCATTAATTCTCTTACCTTTAAGATTGACGACTGTTACAGAGTTGTTAAGTAAACTTGACCTTTAGTTGAAAATCGACCAACCAGAATTGTCTCAATGGAGAAAATACCTTCTGCCTTTTAATATTTCTTTCTTTTAGTTTCGAGAAACAATTCCCTTCGTTCAAACAATTTAGGAATAAACTTAGAATACTACACAGTTGATTTCTTTTACATTGGCTTCCAAATGATATGTTCTTAAACAATACCTCCAGATTTTTCCACCCGTATGGAGATAGGTTAGCAGGTTGGACTTTCTTTCCCTCGATTTCAAAATATGTCAATAGGCTGTTTCAGTTTTCTTAAACACGTTCTTAAACTTGAGATCTTATAATGTCGTCTCTTTCCTTCCAAAATACTTTGCTTTTAAGTTTATAAGTAAATTATCAATTTCAACCTCAGCTTCGTTAGTTTTCTCTCTCATCAATGACCGCCTCTGTCCATCGATTTTTGCAAATAAACCACTTGAAACAAGTCGCTTGTTGGTGAACAAAAGAATGTTATCCTAACTTCTCAATATATCGATAACTTTCAATTTGTGTATCTTTTATTTTGCACTGAATAAATTACACTTAATGCTCTCTTAAGAGGTGTGGCCTATGAGTACAAGATGAAAGTTAAGGTTTTTTATGAAATGAAGGCATGTTTATGTTTGTATTTTGGTTTCAAGTAAATATTGATAATGTCCCACGAGAAAGGCATGAATGTTACAAATTCCCATTTTGATTAGCAACAACCCTCGTTACAGTATTCTGTTTAACTGCTTTTCCCACCTGACTAATTTGCAGAATGCAGTCGGGCGTGAAGACAATTTGGAAGCGATTATGTAATAAAGTTTTGCATTAAACTATGCAAAAACGCTACAGAAACTTATGAGATGTTCCAGGGCCTCAAGGCAACTCCGGAACCTGGCGCTTGCGTTCCTCACTGTTTCCCTGGGAAGATCTTCGAACCCCTCTTTGATCTTGACTCCCAACCAAACTAATATGGACTCTCACTTCCCAGGAGGGAAAATGGTTTTGGGAGGGCCAATACTTCTATTTAGAAAACAAAGCAGTTACAGAAGATTCGATGACAATTGAAAACCAATCTGGGAGACGAATGGCAGTTCAGAGTTGAAAATAGTAGAGGAAAATCGCCGATGCCTTACGCTCCACAGGAAGCGAAGTGCTTAAGTAAGTATAGAGAGTCTCTGTAGATTTGCTAAACTATAATTTGCAAAAGAATCATCTCTTGGTGCATGTAAAAGTAAGCCTACTGTTCCAAGGAAATTCCAGACTGAAAACTCCGAAGAGAAAATGAAGTGAATAACTACAGAATTACTTTGATTACTCTAATTAGAACATATGCAAATAAACGAACGTAGAAATATGCCGAAGGATGAGGCAACCATCGATTACATCGATATAAAGGGTGAAAATAAGATATCAGCCTTAAATAACAAGAAACCAAACTCGGAAACAAACTTTGATATCCACATTCAATATTTCTCATGATAGCATGACGGGGAAAACGCGTACCGACATTTCGTCTGTCGTTACGTTCTGAGTTCAAATTCCGCCGGGTTAGACAATCTACAAAGAGGAATTCAATAATGTTCAATACTGTTGAATAATGTTGAATTCAATAACGTTGCATTGTTGTTATTGCTGATGTTAACAGTTTCTGTTAGAAACCCTATTTACCTTTTACTTGTTTCAGTCGTTGGACTGCGGCCATGCTGGGGTACCAACTTGAAAGTTTAGTCGAATTAATCGACCACCCTACTAATTTTTTTCTAACGCTGGTACTTATTTTATCGGAACATTTTGTAAACCGCTAAGTTACTTAGACGTAAGCAAACCAACAGCGGTTGGCAAGCGGAGGTGAAGGACAAACGCAGACACACACACGTGAATACATTCATACACACCGATACACACATATATATGTAAATACATATATATATATATATATATATATAGAGAGAGAGAGATAAAGATACATATATATATGTGTGTGTGTGTGCGTGTTTGTGTGTGTGTGTGTGTATAAACACACACAACACGCATACATATAACCATGTAGTATAAATATATATATATGCGTGTGTGTGTGTGTAGCTTATCATTCGGAAAAAAATAGTCATTTAAGCGTGTAAAAACATTTTGTTACAACGACATTTTAGAAGAAATAAAATAAGCTTATAATAAATCAATTAGCATTAATTATCTATTGATTAGACTCTCGTTTATGTTTCGCAATGAGCAACTGGAAGTTATGGTAAATACTACCAT
>JAOPUL010000839.1:34829498-34839543 GCA_027564515.1 Octopus rubescens | reverse complement strand
CACAGACACAAACACGCACACACGCACACACGCAAGCACGCACGCACGCATGCACGCACGCGCACACACGCCCACACGCCCACACACACACATACATACACACACTATCTTCACATATGTGTTATATATATAGGAATAAGAGATTCGAAGATCATAACCGAACGTTCAGTGTAGAAAGATTAAGATTAAACATTCAGAATTTCAAAATTAAAGTAATTTAGCTAGAACGCATGTAATGCCTGGAATTGCTATCTTCGAATAATTATTGTTTGATTTATGCAGCATCTTTGATTCATTGCAGCAACGAAAGCTGAGAGTTGTATTAAACGGTGATATATCTATCCTTCATGTCTACTTTGCTAATATGGCAGTAACTGATAGGTTAATGTCATTAATCTGTAGCAGATTAACAGACTGACAATTCGGATAAAGTTATAATAAAGTTAAGGTCATGCTACACACAAACACGCACACATACACACACTCACACGTGCACATACATACACAAACACACACACATCTGCAATTATATAGAAAGAGGAGATCGCGAAAGGCAACAAATTTTGGTATTGAATGATTGTATCACTATAAGTTCCATACACAGCAATGTCTAAGCCAGACATGGATAAACTGCGGCTCGTAGGACTTTCTGAATTGTACGCTTAACGAAAAATTACCTTGAATTTTTAAAGTAGTGCAGCTAGCCTGATGATGAGTCACGTCTCATGCAGCCCCTTTCTGGAAAACAGTTGTTCATGCCTGGTCTGAACTGTGTGTTACAAACAAACAAATTTAGGCTCTCTTTAGAATTCACCTGCCATATTGTAAACAATTTGTAAACGTTTCATAGTCTCGGCAGACAAAATGGCGAATGCGTTTCTCTGAAAGTTGGCAAGTGAAATGCGCTATAAGAGCCACTTTACCCCACCGGACTAATTCCTATGCATAACAATATCTCTTCCAATCAAACTGAGTAGGAAGGTGGTTTGATGACCCAGGATGTCAAACTTTTCCACTGCCATAAGTTCGAAAAGAAACCTATCGGAGAGCAGCTGCTACTTCGTAAGTTTGCGATCCATAACGTGTGTATCTGTGACTGAAGCTGATGCCGATTTCTCCAGACTGCTGCTATAGGAATTACAGGTCACATCCCAGGTAAGAGGCTTGTTGTTAAACACACTAATGAAACTGGGCATTGAATTAATAAGGCAATTAGAGACTGTTCAAGGCTGTAACTATCCAATACTATATGGCATTCCACTTATGCTGCTCTGATGGACTCTGCAGGATTGTTGCTTATCTATGTCTAGGTTATGTATACCCTGGTCTCTAAGGGCATTACAAAAGGACGGTGACTATAGATATTCTAGAAATGCTAAATTAATGAGAAAATCAAAGACCAAGGCCACCGTAATAGACATAATGCGATTCGTTACTATCCAGTGTCGCCAACCCAGACGCTGCTTATCTTCTCCGCGGTATGCAGGAGAGAAATTTTCGAGTTCGGCTGGACTTTTGATTGTAACACCGCCGTCTATAAAATATACAACAGTTTCGGTACAAGAGTCCGGATGCACATCAATCAAATGCAGTCTAATGCAATTTAACCACTAGCGTTTCAAGATAGTGGAGCTTGGATTCATTGGTCGATCTGACAGCAGGCTGAACGAGTGTTGATCCAGGGATGGTGGCGTCTTCTTTTTGGGGGCCACCTGCACTAGGTGGGGTAGCGATCAACGTTCTTGACGATGGCAGACATTGAACCGTCTGTCATAATGAACATTTAAAACCTCAGATTTGGACGAGTTGATCTCAAGTTCAGTTGTGGATAAGACAAGAACTGGTGAGTGAAAATTATAGAAGATAGTGTTGCCGCATCTTCTGTTATAAAGTTAAAATGTTTTCACAAGCTTAAAAGCTGTTACAAATATTATTGAAGCCAGTCTTTGCAGTCTTAAGATTACTGTAAATGTCCAAATTTCTGAGATAAACATAATTAATATTATTTTTAAAATGTTTCATCTTTAAAGACGAGATAGAGAGTCCGAAAAATCAATCTCACAAATATAAATTGACGTTCAGTTTTCTCTTATTAAAACAAACTATCGTTTCACTCAGAAACCAAATATAATTTTTCAAGAACTTCACTAATTTATTGATATTGTAGTTCAAATTTATCGTTGATAATGATTTCTATACTGGGCACGAAGGCCCGAAATTTTGGGGGAGGGGAGTAGTCGATTACATCGACCCAGTTCGTAACTGGTACTCACTTTATCGACCCCGGATTTATCGTTGATAATAAATGAATGTTTGATGTATAGCTTTCAGTTCTCTACACTTAAGTCTTTATTCCGAATAACGATCTGATAGAGTTACTCTTTGGACAAACATGTTGTTTATAACACTAAGTTTGTAATCGTTGATGCAAATATTGGAAGTGTTGGGATGACTTGACAAGACATTTTGTTAATGCAAAACGCAATATTTATTAAAATAACAGTGAATTATTCAGTTTCTTGTAATATAGTAAAAATTAACTAAACCTAATTATAAACGTATTGAACTTCTTAACTAACTATTCATTTTGAGTTTTATTTTGCATAATTTTGTTCATTTTTGTTCATTCTATTTTTTCTCATAATGCATACCTTACATAATTTAATTTTTTTCTCATTTTTATTTGAAACACCCATAATTTCCATCATATATCTGATTGCTGCTGTTTTACATGCACATGCCCTAGTCTACATGCAAAAGACGGCCATTTCACTGATTGACATAAAATCACCCACCAACATGCTACTCCGAGTACGCAGACGCGCTATTTCCTCTCTGCTTTTATTACACCTACTACAATGTCCTCAATGTCTCTGAGTTAGCTAGTTGACATCCACCTGGCATACCCGTCTGTCTTCTCCTTTCATCATTTTCTGAGTCTTATATCTCAGGTCTCCAAAGAATATTTATCTCAATATTTTTCTCAAGAAATTGCTTTCCGCAAATTCACGCATCTGTTCACGTTTCCTTGAAAGACGGAGAACAATGATGTCCTAATTTAAAACACCAACTGAATTGCTCTCTCCATTCGAAAGTGTCTACAAATATACAAATAATAGCAACTTCCTCTTTTCCGCTGACTAGTCCAGGAAACAATATGATGTATGACATTATTTAAAGTGCGTGGGTGGGGGAGGGGGTTGAGAATACTTCAGCAATGATCGACATATTCTTGTTCTATAGGTGAATGACTGCTGTGTGGATTATATGTGGAACAAAGTTATACTTTTAACAACATAATTTTATGAATAAAATTTCTAACATTACTAATAATATTTGGCGTTCGATAACTGAGGACGTAGGTGGAATATTTAAGGATAGAAAGTCAGAACCTTAAAAATTTCACTAGGTCTTTTATTATCTTCATAAATTAAATGCAGAACTTTGTCGTTTAGACCACAATATTCAGAGATAAATTATGTATTGGCTTCCTATAGAAACTGTGTTTTTATATCACGATGTCGGCTATCACCTTACGAGATAATGTCATTTTGCTTTCATCTGGAGTTTTCTTCCATATTATGATATACATCAACTCTATACATGTGAAGTGATATGGGATAGGGTAGTATTTTCATTAGTTATATTTTGCAACGGTTACGTAACTTCGGTTGTTGACATTCATCCTGGATTTAATAGCCATTCTATTCTATTGGGAAATTTTCAACCCAATACATCTTTATTCCTATGAATCAGATTCGGTTTCACTGTGTATTCCTAGGTCAGTGTGCTCAACAAACCAGACCACACAATATTTTGACTGAAAAGAAAACAGAAATGTAAATTGCTAATGAAAGCAGGAAACAACACAGACGGGATTATAAACGTCCTTAAACAAATTATTAATATTGTGTGACATCGAGGTAGGGGAAGAAGACTATTCTTAATCTGTCAAAAGGATATATATATATATATATATATACTGTGTGTGGGACTTCGTACCCGCCTTCTATGGTAATCTTATATCAATTAGCTGTTGTTGCACTTGCTGAAATGCGAAAAACATCCTAAAATACTGGCTGCTGATTGAAGTGGGAGCCACAATAAATGTCAAAAAGGTATTCCAATTAAAGAGTCTCGAAGTGAATCTCCTAGATGTGTGTTTAGGGAATGTTAGATTGAGGTATTTCAATTATGCTTGACATCAAGTTAAAGTCTTTTTTTTCTGACACTTGCTTCTTGTGTAGTCTAAGTCTGTTCCGATCGACCGGTCCTACGACGTGCGATTATTGTTTGCAGGTTTCGACAGCGATGTAAATTAATAGACATTTCAATGAGAATTGCATGTAACTATGTAAGTGGTAGTCTGAGACATCTAATACTGTGAAGGATAACAATTTCAGCTGAAGGGTGGCATGTAACAATTTCGATCTCAGCTAGAGGTGGTATGTAACGATTTCGATCTCAGCTAGAGGTGGTATGTAACCAATTCAATTGTTAAAAAATATAATGGAACATTATAATTATTTCAGAAATTGTAGTTTCACCCATTTAAGTGACTGAGAGGAAATATAAATATTTCATTGGTTATTGTTTAACTCTAGGCAAGCGTTGATCGACTAAACCTATGACCTCTGATCAAAATGTATTCTAACAATGACCGTCCTGATATTTTTTATATCACGGAATATATTATCGTGTGTATCCTTCCGGTTTTTAAGACTGTAGAGGAAAGTTTGTGTTAAATTTGACTGCTATTTTTGGCAGATCGAGCGGTAATGTGGTTGTTTACTTGTTCACATGTAACCATTAGAAGAATTTGGAAAGGTATGGCGAATATTGTTACTAGCATTGGCTTTGGCTCTGTTAACTCTAATGAAAGATCTTTCAAGTGACCACCTCGTAGTTATTACTCAAGCTACGCTATTCATTATGTCATTATTACTAAACGATTAGGGTGTGATTTGAGGGAGATGTGGATACTATTTTTAGTGATCAGCTAGCTTCCAGGAATATTACTCAAATTGATGGCAATACAAACTATGATATCAACGTAGTTGTTGGTTACTGTGTGAGTTTGGTTGTCTTGGTTTCTGGTTATTTTTATCATCTTACGGCTGTTATCAAATTGGTATGATGGTGCTGTTGTCATGATGACATTATTATTGCTGTGATGATGATGTTATTCATCGGATAGAATAGTTACGAGGATGTTATTGTTGTTAGGATGTTGTCTCTATTATTATAAAGGAGTTATTGTGATGCTGTTATTGTGAATCGCTAGTTACATGGGTCGTAGTTTTCTTGTTATACCGCTATCGGTATGGTAGTTTTATTGTAAATGTCAATATTGTTTTGATCAAGGAAATGTCATATTTTGTTCTTTTTACCGTTTAGTCAGGTAAAGAAGGAGAACCGTTTCAAATCGTTATTTTTTCTTCAAGGGCTCCGAGACTGGTATTAGGAAGGGAGGAAGTTATTTTCAAATCGAAGACCTTGCCCGAAAGCTTGGAACTCTGGCACCCAAGTATCGGGTGGCGGTGTGAAACTGGGATGAGGTTTAAATCTACTGATCAAGAATTCAGAATAAAAAAGAGCTGGAATAAATATCGTAAGAAATCTTGTCCCCCGATCATCTAACAATTCCACTAACCCAAGTCATTGACGGATATTTGTTTTATCGACTTCGTATGGATGAAAGATAAAGTTGACTTCCACAGGATTTGAACCGGGTGAAGAAAGCCGAAACAACTACTGCAAGGCATTTTATGTTTCGTAATATTGTGGTGCTTTTGATATGGTGAGGTTATTGCCGTGGTGTTTTTCTGATGTTATTTTGAAGGTGTTTTCTTAGTGAACGTCTTGTTATTCTTACGGGGATTGAAGGTGAAAGAGTTGACAAAACGAAAAGAAATGAAAGGGGATAATAAGAGATATAGTGGTGACTTGTTCTTGTTATTGTTTGTTAAAGCAATAATGCAGGTTATTCGATTCCAGGCGATGTGAGCGGCTTTTCAGTGGCAATTTGCCCCACTGTTTTGGACGAGTGACGGACCGGATCGCAGGTTAGACTTAAAAACTTACTTGGCGGCCTGCCACGACTCTCAGTAAGAGAGATGGAGTGTTGCGGAAAGCTGATAACAGTCATGAAAATACGGGTAACAATGGCTAGCTGCATGGGGTACAAAACGTCTGGTTTGGATGGCTTAGCTGTTCACTGTGCAAATTATTAATTTATTAAGTGATGCTGCCTCAAGGGGTATAATTTTATTTTCTATTTTGAGCATTAATTTGCAATACATTTTTACGTGACTTCATTGGAGGATTAACCGTAGTCCTACACATATGAAACACTAATTAACATACAGCATTGTATTGTATGAGTTGCAGTGCTGGGTATGTTGTCCCTCTCTGGAGAAGAAGAAGAAGAAGAAGAAGAAGAAGAAGAAGAAGAAGAAGAAGAAGAAGAAGAAGAAGAAGAAGAAGAAGAAGAGTTAAAGTAATAATAAAGACAATCAGCTAAAATGGAGAAAATGTGATCAGAACAGCATTAAAGCGAACACGTAAGATATATGTAAATATGTGTGTGTGTGTGTACGCATGTGTAGAATTTCTATTTTCCCTGGGAGCGCCATCTGTTTCAGTGTATCTCCCAACCAAGACAGCAACAACAGGTACAAATTATCAGAACGAATTAACCAGCAAGCTCATCGGCTGGCATTGATCTGAAAGAGTAAGAGAGAGAGAGAGAGAGAGAGAGAGAGGGGGAGAGAGGGAGAAAGAGAAAGAGAGAGAGAGAGAGAGTGAGAGTAATACAGAGAAACGGAAGGTGAGAGGAGGAAAGAGAGGGAGAGATTTATAAAGAAACAGATATAGAGGTAACGGTGAGTTTCAGAAACTAGCGGCCAGTTGGTGGACGTGATAAGAGTAAGCGATAAGGGGATATCCAAAGTAGGTGGAGTTCAGCATCCTCTCTTAAAGTTTGACGTGCCATGGCAGTGAGACATGAAAGAGAGAGAGACAGAGAGACAGAGACAGAGACAGAGAGAAAGAGAGAGAGAGAGAAAGAGAGGGGGGAGAAAACTAAGAGAGAAAGAAAGAGAGAGAGAATAAGAGACATGAAACGGAGAGAATTAAAAGGGATTTCGAATACTATGCGTGTTACAGTACGTGGGTGTATGCGTTACTTTGTGAGTGTGTGTTTTCGCGTTTTGTCTTTGTGTGTGTTTGTACATGTGAGTGTGGGTGTTTGCATTCACCGAGAATAAGAGATAAAAATGCTGTTATGTTCAATAGTTCTACAGCAGTGAATGCCAGAATCAATAGAGAGCCGGACAAAATGACAGACCGTGCATTTAACGTTCTCTACTTTTCCTTTGATCTTTCTGGAATCAATAAAATAAGTACCAGATCAGACCTTGGGGCCAAATAAATCGACACACTACTCTCCTAAATATTGTTTTTTATATAGTTATTGTTATAGATCGTTATTTTAATAATGCTAGAAGTGGTGGTAGAGAGCAGAATCAGCAGAATGTTGGACAAACAGAGCGATAAAGAGGAGAATCAGCAGAAGTAGATCAAAACCTTTACAATGTTTAATTGTGTCCCCTTTACATTCTGAATTCTAGTTTATGTCGATTAAATCGACTATAGTCTTCCTTGTACAAATGTATGAAATAATTATAGGTTCAGGCATGGTGGTGTGGTATAGAAGTTCGCTTCACAGTCCTGTGGTTCAGAGTACTCTCCCACGTTTAAAAAATGCTCTACTCAAGGATCTTAAAACAAATGAGTGAAATTTGGTGGACTAAAACTTTGCGTAAGTAAGTCAGATAGTCTGTAACAATAATTGAGTAAACTTCATCAGTTATCTTTCGTGTCCACTCTGTTGCAAAGCTTTCGATTTGCCTCTTTGGATTCAAAATAACTTTCTTTACCCCAAGTGTAATGAGCTCTAGCTTTTTTCCATCTGACTAACCCACAAAAAGAATTAATGCAATAACCCTACAGACTTATCTATGTCATTTCTTTTCTAAGAGCATCTCTGAGTACATCTGATAATTATAGTTCATTAATGTTTGTATTAGGGTTTTTTTCAAGTCTTTTCTACGATATCTGTATAACTTCTCTATATTCTAAAATGTAAGGCCAGTATACTCACAGTTTTAATCCTGTCCTGAATGTTTGGCATATTATTTCATTCTTTTGCTTGTTTCAACCATCGGACTGCAGTCATACAAGGGAACCGTTTTATATTAAAAAAAAACTTAGGAGATCTCAACTTCCATTAGCACACAAAATGTTCTTGGATGTTATGAGATATAATTGCTCATTGTTGACATCCATCACTCAGTGGGTTATGGTTCAGTGGAATAATGAAGCTATTAATGAAGGTTCCCATATTTGAAACTAAAATAATCAGGGAAAACCTAAAGAAAAAGTATAACACGCGAATGTTTTTCACAAAGTTATCTTTCTTCACCACCCATCTTCACTTCATTGTTACATTAAAATGATAGTTTGGAAGAAAACTTGGCTACTGTAGTAGTTCACGAATTTTCCATCGAATCATAGTTCCGGGTAAATATTCTTGTTGTTTCCCCATTCCCACGGAGGAGAAATGCAAAAATACAGCACCAGATTATTCACTGATTTTTGCAAACATTCCAAGTAGTGGGTAAAATCTGTTAACTCCAGTATTCTGGAACTTCATATTTAAAAACCGAGTTAATCCTCTTTGATAGAGAATTTAAATTGTCCTGCTCTTATTGTTTATATTCAGGTCAGTGCTGAACGAGAAGACTTATTATCAAAGGTATTCTACTTGTAACCATCCTATTTTTCTCAGACAGTGCGTTTAGAACTTCATTTACCTTGGAACATTTTAAAAATTTCTCCTGATGCTTCAGCACATCCAACAGGAATATAATATGGCTTCAGTCATTCATGCTGAAATGAAAGATCCCTAACTCTTGGAGGGTTGCAAGGTTCAGATAGCAAGCTGTGTCTTCGTGTAAAGACGGAAGCTGATACGAAGGCTATTGAGTATTAGGGAAACGAAGTGAAATGGCTTGAATAAAACTAAAACCAGCTGCATCACCTCAGTTTGCTGAGGAAATTACTCTATACAGCTCGTCATATCAATCCTGAACAGGCCCATTAAACAGTCATTAAAAATACTGTTTTTTATTAGTTCACCAATATTGGAGTGTGCCATATATGTGTCAAGTTTCTCTTTAGAAGAAAACAAATATGGTGTCTACAAACGCGTACGTATGAGTGTTTCTGTGTGTTTGTGTATCTGCTTACGAATGTCTATGTGTGAGCATTCTTACGTAAGTTACTACGTTATAAGGTAGAGTGGAATGCTCATGATTGTTTATTTACTTGATTATCACACTATTCACGGTAAATACTCGTCCATGTTTACTGAAATATTTCGATTGAGATCACAGGATTCGGCTTAAGTTATTGTATTATTTTACTTGCAACGACATGTGAATATTTCCCTGTCTTTTTCTCATTTCTTTTCTGTTTGTTTATTATTTACCTTTTCTTATCGATTGCAGGGACACTGAACATGCCGAAACATGTAACATGCCGACATATAAAATGTAAATCAAACGTAAACCTATAGAATACAAAATAAAGATTTTAAAAAATAGAGGAAAATACTTCCTGTGAGAGACAAATACTGATTTTTAACAATATCTCCCAGCCGCATATTTTATGGCTGAGGTGGTTATTACATGGAAAATGATCACGTATTGAAAGATTATTGATCCAGGGAAGGGTGAAAATAGGCAAAGCCAATTGCAACGGGTTTGAACTTAAATTTCCGCTGGCTTTTTGTTTGACACTCTACCGATTCTGTGCATCCCCCACAACCACCACCTCGGATACATGAATATTTTATTTAAGTAGGATGAGACACCGATATCACATGTACCTAATTATACACTCGGGCGGCCACACACACACACACACACACACACACACACACACACACACACACACACACACACACACACACACACACACA
>JAOPUL010000839.1:33927368-33940128 GCA_027564515.1 Octopus rubescens | reverse complement strand
AAATATTTACCTTTTATGGTTTTATATGATGAAATATGTGCTAAAGCATTTTTAGTGCATGTGAAATTCAACATATTATTTGCAGGCCATATCCGGGAGTTATTTATACCCCCAATACATTTATAAAAAAATTATTGGATATAATATTCTCCCCTAATTATTACATACTTATATATATATATATATATATATACACACACATAGGCACTGATGAACCCCTAATAACTATTCATAAGCATACATAAAAGATAGAATATGTATGTTAATACACATTGTACATATGACTGACCATAAGAATCCAGACATAAAAAAGCCAATGGAGACAGAAAGTGAGAGAATCATCATAATTTAACGTCCATTTTCCATGCTGGCATAGGTTAGATGGTTTGACAGGAGCTGGCCAGCTGGCGAGATACCAATTGTCTGTTTGGTTTGGTTTTCACAGCTGGATGTCCTTCCTAGCACCAGCCACTTTACAGAGTGTGCTGGGTGGTCATTAAGTGCCACTGGCAAAGGTGTGTTTAAATGGCCCTGGCACAAGTGCCTTTTATGTGGCACCAGCACGAGTGCATTTTATGTGGCACTGGCACCTGCAAGACAAAGACTTCTCAGCTGGGAGAGGGAGTGGGGGCATGGCCATAAAGGACATGCCTATATGTAAAGATGGCTGCGATTTTACTTAGCTTGATGTGTCTTCTCAAGTACAGCAAATCGCCACAAGTCCTGGTCCCTTGTCATCTCCTCAGTGAGGTCCAGCGCCTGAAAATCCTTTCTCACCACTTCATCCCACGTCTTCCTGGGTCTACTCCTTCCACAGGTTTCCTTCATAATTAGAGTTCAGCACTTCTTTAAGCAGCTATTTTCATCCATACACATCACATGACCATACCAGTGCAGTCTTCTCTCTTGCACACAACATCTGATGCCACTTATACCTAGTTTTCCTCTTAGATCATTTACACTCTGTCATATATGCACAATGATATCACCCATCCATCAGAGCATGCTGGCTTCATTTCTTTCACGCCTTCGCAAGTCCCCTGTAGTCATAGCCCATGTTTCACTGCTATGTAGCATAGCTGTGCATACACAGGCATCATACAATCTGCCTTTCACTCTGAGAGGGAGGGCCTTAGTTACCAACAAAGGTAGTAGCTCCCTGAACTTTGTCCAGCCTGTTCTGTTCTTATTCTAGCAATCATGCTTTCAGAACTTCCTCCTCCACTGCTAACTCGGTCACCTAGGTAGCAGAAGCTATCTACTACTTCTAAGGATCCCCCGAGCACTTGACGAAGTCTATTCTCTATGCATTGTTAGTGCTTATTGTACCTACACATTTGCCACACACAAAGACTATTTTCTCTCTTAACCTTCCTGTGATACTGCTACACCTCTTCTGTGTCCAAAGTTTGCACTGGGTACAATGTATGGAGTTTCTACCAACACCTTTTCTACATATTGAGCAGGGCCATCTCCCTGAAGGGACTTATGATTTGTTTGTTTTCCTACTTACTAGGACTTTGGTCTTTGCTAAATTAACTCTAAGGCTCTTAGATTCCAGACCTTGCATCTACACCTAAAATTTCTTCTCTGGGTTGGGTAGTAATTCAACTATAAGAACATGGTCATCAGCATAGAGGAGCTCCCAGTGGCAGCCAGTCTTGAATTCCTCTTTTATGGCCTGGAGGACTATGATAAACAAGAGGGAGCTGAGAACTGATCCTTGGTGAACTCTTACATGTACACTAAATTCATTGCTAAACTCATTGCCAACCTTCACCTTAATGACAGCATCTCTGTACATGGCTTGTACAGCTATCACCAACCACTCATCTAGCTGCAGCCTCTGCATTGGCCACCAGATAAGGGAGTGGGGGACCCTGTCAAAGGCTTTCTCCATGTCAACAAAAGCCAAGTACAGAGTTTTATTTTTGGCTAAATACTTCTCCTGTAGTTGCCTTACCAGGAATATAGCATCAGTTCTGCTTTTCCCAGGCACAAAACCAAATTGCATCTCATCTAGGCTAACTCTCTTCCTAATTAAATGATGTGACCAATTCAACCAATTGAATGAAAAACTAAAGGAGAAGAAGTGCTCTTTGATCAATCAAAAATTTATTCTCCATTATGATAATGTGCATCTCAATAGTACAAGAATTATTAGTTCTAAGATTGAAGAATTTGGCTGAGCAAAGCTTACACATCACACATATTCCCCTAATCTTGCACCTTCAGATAATCAATTATTGTGAAGCTTGGAATATTTCATTGGTGATGAGCACACTGAAATTGAGCAGAGGTGACTTTTGACTCCAAACAACTTGAGTTCCATAAAAGTTACATCATGAAGTTAAAAACATAATTGATTCAAATGAAGAATGATATTGGATTAAAATTAGCAACTTACCTTAGATTTAGGAACATTTTAATCATACAAACAAAAAACACCATTACTTTCAGGGTAACCTGGTGTGTGTGTGTGTGTGTGTGTGTGTGTGTGTGTGTGTGTGTCTGTCTGTGCGCGCATGTGTACTTAAACACACACATACAACTCAAAAGTAAAATAATTTATTTCACATCTCAAGTTTATGTGTTCAAATGCAAGCAGTTCCTATCTTTCTCATGTTTCCCAACAACAAAACTTCTCAATGACATCTCTAATACCTAAGTAATGATTATATTGATTGTGAATATAATACAATATTATAATACAACACATTGTCATATAAACATTATATAATATAATAATCTAAAATACTAAAAGGAAAGCTCTAAGTTTGTCTCACCTTTGCCTCTTTTTGTAGATCCTGGTAATAGCTTCACTTTATACCTAAAATACAATGTACAAAATATACTAGATATAATTATCAAGCAGTTAATTTTGTCTTCAAAATACTTTTAATTAATGATTCCATTTGTAAAGTTAACAATCATTTCTGCCTTATTTACATATTAATATAAATTCAAACTTCCATTTTGCCATTCTTTCATTCTTTTAGAGTCCAACATTTCTTTCTCTTTTTTTCCCAAAAATGATTGAAGAGCTTATTAATCGAAGTGTTGGGTGATTATAATTACAATTACATTTGCAAGTTCAAAAAGTAATTATATACAAAATATACAAAATGAGGATAAAAATCTTCCTATATATATATATATATATATAGTGTATATTTGCTCTGGACAACCATCACACTGAAAGTGGTGGTGGAGAGACAATAACAAAAAAACAAATCACTAACTTGTAGTTAAGCAGGGTGTTGTATGGGGCCACCACGCATATTGAATATAATAATTCATCCTCTGTAACTGGGCAACCGGTGAGTGAGTCTAACAATTGGGCATCCTGGAAAGAAAAGGAAAACAAAACTATATCAGACTACATTTTTTTACATGGTTCAATTAGCAAATAATTAACAACAAACATCAAGACTACTTTTTGTCCCAGTTGATTTAACAAATCTTTTCAAATAATTAATAACAAATATCCCACTATTATATGACCATCAATTTAAATCTGGGTTAATGTTAAATAACTCTTCTCAGCTTTGTTCAAGTAAACCTATAACAAAAAGGTGGGGGTTCACAAATCTACCATAGAAGATATACTAAGCTTCTGCCTATTGTAAGACTATATTACACAAATCATGACAATACTGGATATTATGTACAAGTTGTACCAATTTCAAGCCAAATTGCTCTGTAGTTTGGTTTGATATACCCAGAGATTTTGGTGGTAAATGTGTAGTGGAGTCAGCTATAGCGAGGTGACACAGTCGTGCTGCGGCTATATCAACCAATCAGAGCTGGGTGTGCATTAACGCAAAAAGGTAGTTTTTTCTGTCAGTTAAGTTAAGTTGCGTCTGGCCAGTTAGCCCTGCAGACCACAAACAGTGAATATCACTTTCGCACTAACTCACCATCAGTCTAGCTCCGGAATTTCAACACCAGGACACTCACATTCAGCTAAGTCCTCTCCACCCAACTCACTCTGACTCCAACACAATTAATATCCTCTCACTCAGATTAACAGGTCAGCTCTCATTTACCACCAAAAATAAATATATCCACATAAAATATAAAACATGCCTTCTGATATTGTATTTACACACACTCACACTCTTCTACATTAATGACATAAACTTATCTTTCTAAATTGGTAACCCAGTTATTCAAATATTTCTTTTTAAAATATTTACCAAAAAAAAAAAAAGAATAAAGAGAAGCTTGAGCACGTAATATTAAAATAAAAAGACAAACATTTTATAAAAAAGAATACAGACAAGTGCAGAGCAAACACAACCAAATAAAAAACAGAAGAGCAAAGCTAGCTATATTTTCTGTTCTTACATTTTTTTACTGTTATATCTAAAAACATATTACTTTTTATGCCTCTGTCAACCCCAAATGATAGCAACGCTGAGATCACAGTTTCCAAAATAGCTGCTCTTCTTTCTGAGTTGGCATTTGAAATCTCCACATAGCCTCGTTGTGGCTTGCGCATGCAACCGATCGTGCACATTTGGCTTATGAGAAATTGATTATTTTTTTTCCCTAGAATTACACCCATAACATTTTGGTATACCTAGTTACCATCATGGACCATTCTACGTTGCCAGTTGTCTCATCGGAGATTGCATTATTTTGCAAAGCAACAGACAAGATACAGGCACTAACAGACAGGCTCTAATGGTTAAAGTTCTCAAAATATCGTCCTGAAACGAAGCCCAGTGGCCATACAGCACGTTGCAAGTATGCATCAACAACGCCGACATGTCTATGAAATATATCTCTCACTCCGACTAAGTTTTTTCCACCATTGCAGCCTTCATCACACCACCGCATTCTTTGTCATCATCAGCAAAGACTCCATCAGCTTCAAACACCCACTGTTGCTTCATCTTCAGTCTCTAACAACATAAAACTTCACCAGTTGAACGAACACTATCAGCGCGTTTTTTTTTATCTATTGCCTCGTCTGCTCTAGTGACAGAAACAAACTAAGTCAACATGTCTTTTCTCCAGTGCAGTTCAAAGACTGTTTTCTCTTTCTTTCTGTTCATACACACACATCTGAACATATTTTCCTTGCACACACTCAACATGCATGCATTGACATTTAACTAGCACAGAGACACTTAGCAAATACACTCATTCCCAGCAGTATACATAAAATTACTGTGGATAGAAGATGCAACTCTATGTCAGCTGTTTATATTCCTAAGCTCGGAAATACCTGAATAGGTTCAAAATACCAACCCGCTGGTATTCAATGCAAATGCACATGAATATGCAACTACCAACCCACTGCTAGTCACTACACCAACTTAATGGTGTACATGCACATGACTATGTACGAGTCACTCGCTCACTCAGTTACACACTTAGCTGCACTCATCTGGCTCACATACATACATGTATTCTCAACAGATCTTCTTTACAAGTATTTTTATAATTATACTCTGGCCCAACATTTAGCAGTTATAAATTCTCTTGCAATGGTTTAGCTTCAAGTCATCATAAATGTTTGCAGTTTTACTGACTTCTGCTGCACCTTACAACAAGTAAGATGCATACATACATCCAATAATGTACACACCATGTTTTCTTGTCATTTTTATATGAAAGAATCACAACCCAAGTTTTATTGTGCCTTGCTTCCAGCCAGCTACTTTCCTCTATAGACCTCGCTACGGTCGTGTTGAATATAGAGACATGTTTAAATGGCTTAGTGCACCCAGCATCCTCTCGTGTTTCTTGGTCACAACATTGATGCAGACGGCATTCAACCTCTACCAGACAAAGTCCGAGTAATTGAAAACATTCCTCCCCCTTCTTCCCTTCAGCAGTTGCGCCACTTCCTTGGCTTAATGAATTTTTATCGTCAATTCATTCCTCACTGCGTGGGATTCCTGACTCTATTTGCCGAGCTTCTAAAGAACAGACGCAAGAAAAATGAAACCATTTCGTTGACTCAAACCAAAGCTTTTGAAGCTGTGAAGCACAAAAACTCTTTAAAGCATCTCTTCTTGCACACTGTCTCTGATGCAAAGCTTTTGCTTATGGTTGATGCATCAGACACTACAATCGGTGCTGTTTTACAGCAATTTCATCAGCAACACTTGCAACCTCTTGCCTTTTTCTCTCGGCAGCTGAATATATAGGACTCACCTTAAGTGCCTGACATTTTTGTACATATGTTTAATATTGCTTTCTTCATTTTTGTATGCATGTTTTTCTCGTTATTTATATCAACTTGTAGTCTGAGAAGGGGGTAGTGTAGCGGAGTCAGCTATAGCGAGGTGACACAGTCGTGCTGCGGCTATATCAACCAATCAGAGTTGGGTGCACATTAACATGAAAAGGCAGTTTTTCTGTCAGTTAAGTTAAGTCGTGTCTGGCCAGTAAGCCCTGCAGACCACAAACAGTGAATATCACTTTCGCACTAACTCACCATCAGTCTAGCTCCGGAATTTCAACACCAGGACACTCACATTCAGCTAAGTCCTCTCCACCCAACTCACTCTGACTCCAACACAATTAATATCCTCTCACTCAGATTAACAGGTCAGCTCTCATTTACCACCAAAAATAAATATATCCACATAAAATATAAAACATGCCTTCTGATATTGTATTTACACACACTCACACTCTTCTACATTAATGACATAAACTTATCTTTTTAAAAATGTATCAGAAGCAAGCAAGAAATCATTGGTCAATGTATGGTAGCTGCAATTCTTTAAATTTCCTAAACATGAAGAGATGGCTGACAACTAAGCAAAGATTACTGATTTAAGAAGAAGACTGATTTTGTAGTCAATTTGATGAATGTTTTTGTTTTAGATCAGATGGAAATGATATTGATTTCAAGATAGTGCTGTTGAAGTTCTTTGGTGTGATGTTAATGAAAATCTTGATGTTTTATGAGCCACTTAGCTATGTATCTTCCATTGCTCTGTGTTACAGATAGTAGCAATGAATCATGGCTCTTTATTGTATAATTCAAATAATGTAAGTATTGTAATGCCTCTCTACTATGATGCTAACAGCATCATTTTGTACATATTGGAACTTGTTATAGTTTTTGAGTGGAAAAAAGAATTGAAAGCTCAAAAAGAACTAATTTAATCTAATGACATTATGAAAAAACTAGAGCCATATTGTCCACATATGGCAAATGTTGATTGTAAATATAGTAACTGAATAGAAGGAATTAATGTCAGAGTTTGAAAACTTGATGAAGGAAAACCATTAAAAAAAATTACTATTGAACAATCATCTATAAGGCCATTAACCTTAGGAAAAAAATTACATAACTATTTGTCACTGCAATCATGTTAACAAATATACCATCAAATGTTATACACAAATTCCAGTATCTTAGAAGAGATGTATTTTAGGAAGGTCTGTTCAATTTACTGTATCATGTCAAAGAATGGGAAGAGGACAGAGATGACTCTTTAGTGCAACCTCTCCTCTGCCAATGGCATGATAAAATTCATCCAGCCCACATAGTAAGGTGGACTGGTGAGAGGAAAATAAACCATGCCAAAAATAATGACATACACAACAACAAAGCTGGTTATTCCTTCTTTCTGTGTGTACCTTGACAAAGAACCTTGAAAAGTGGTGAGATATTGGGACTCAACCAGCTCTTGCAAGTATGCAAAATAGACACAAAATGATGATGATGATGATCTGTCATGTAAAAACACACAGCTTCCAGCCACTTATCAATACCTTAAAATTGATCATTTGTAAATTTGTTGCAACTTTCCTGTAACATCCTCAAAATCAGAAAATAATAATAGGCCATTAACTACCACAGTTCCACCTGTCTGTAGAGACATAGCTGACCAAGTTGGTGTAAGACAACTGACTAAAGAGTAAAAGTTTCATATCTTATCACCAGTTCTGTGCTGTATCCATAGCAAAGATGTTTAACTCTCACTGGACCAGAATATTTAGCTATGATTATATACTATGGTTACGTCATGAAGGTAAGCAGTGGGAGCCTTATATAACAGCATGGCCAAGTCTTCCAACAAGCTAAGTCAATGATGATGGTGATGATGATACACATTATACTTTTATTTAACTAATTCTACCTTCACCACATCAAAATGGACTCAATATTAATGAATGTTTCTGTTTCTCTGCAACTTTTATACTTTAGATTCCATTTTTGTGTATTTGTTTATTCCCAGGGTTAGTCCAAATCAAACATTCATCTGATCCAAGACATTCTAGGTGTGACCATCCTGTCATTTTATCAGACATACTGTATCTAGGACTATATTAGTTAATATTTCCTTCCTTTTTTAAGATAATAGGGAGTGATTTAATGGAAATATAGCTGCTATACCTAGCAGGTCAAGCATTTATGTAGATGATCCCTCTTTGGCTTATCCCTTTCTTGTTGTTGATGTTCATCATAAGGATAACAATGATGATGTCAGGCTCTGAAATGTACATAGTTTAATCAAATCCTTGATATTGCAAGTAATAGTTATAAACATGATAATTTTTATCATCATCATCTCATCTTCCTTTAACGTCCGTTTTCCATGCTGGCATGGGCTGGACGTTTTGACTGGAGCTAGTGCTTTTTATGTGGCACCACACAGGCGATTGGTAGTCAGACGGACATATGGACCAGGGATGGACGAGACAATGAGACATATAGACTGGGGACAGGCAGACATAAGGACCGGGGTACACATAGACCAGAGACAGACGACATATGTAGATGGGGGGGGGGGATACACATAGACCGGGGGCAAGCGGACATGGAACTGTTAGTCAGCCGGACATATAGGCCAGGGACAGACAAGACATATAGACCAGGGGCAGGCGGGCATATACACTGGGGACAGACAGACAAATACAGAGTACATAAATAGATATACATAGCCCAGTGCGCCTGGACCATCTTCGTAGAGCGGTGGGGAAATTTTTATATACAGCGAGGTAGAGTGGGAACTCGCATCCACGGGCATATCTTCACACTTCTCGCACAACATAGCAGAGACAATTGAGAATCGTATTTTGCATCCTCTTGGCACTTTGTATTGCCAGAAAGGCTTCGCTCTCTCGACCTGGCCACTTTTAACCCAACTCTCGATAACTATTGACACTTCAAATACTCCTAAAGAAAGAAAACAACAAAATTGAAAGCTTTGATAAACTCAAAGGATTACATTTGAATAACATTATTGCATGCAACAATTAAAATATTAGGCAATTATTGCAACTTTTCAATCATCTCTTTTAGACTTGCCAATCACTTTTTTATATGCATATTAAGGTTACATTAACAGCTTCAGTGGAATTTGAACAAAGAATTTTTGCTCATTTCATCTAAAACAGAATGACCACAATAAAATGAAACTGAACACCTACTGTTGTTTGTTGAGTCAGATCCTCTTCATCCATCTTGTCTTCATCAGATTCTTCATCCTTTGCAAAACAAGAAGATATACAAAAATGAAATAAAATTCATAAAGTAATTGTTATTATATGCAAAACACAAGAACACTAATAATAATATTGATAATTTTAATGAAGTAAAGAACTATTTTTGGAGGCTAAATGCATTTAGCTAAACATACACACACATAATGAGAAAAAACATAGTGAGAGAGAAGAATCATAGCGACAGAGAAGGAGGAGGAGTAAATGACAGGGTAGTTGGAGAGAGAGAGAGAGAGAGAGAGAGAGAGAGAAGAATGACAACACAACAGCTCAAAACAGTATAATAAAGTATAAAAAAATATAGAAATGTTATAAAACAAAGTAGAGAGAGTAAAGGGGAAATGGGAGAGAGACAGGGAGACAGAGAGAGAGAGAGATAGTAGAAAAGAAGGAGATAGGTAGAGAGACAAACAGAAGAGGGAGGCAGTCAACTATAAACATATGGAAGAATTTAAAGTATATCACATTTGAAAAGTTATTTGAAAAACAATGAAAATAGTAGAATAAAGATGAGAATCGTCAATTGAAAAGATAAGCAGTTTCAAGTGTAAAACTGGTCAATTTTATAGAAATTAATAAACAGAAATATAAATGCTGCATCAAATGTAAACAGCGAAATATGTTCATATTAGGTAAAGTGAGAATAAATACAAACTCAGAAGTATACACACACGTATATATGTAAATATAGACACACGCAAATATAAGAACATATACATGCATACACAAACACACTCACACAGATATACATGTATACATCATCATCATACATATTCACATGCACACATATAAACACACACATATTAATTTTAAGGTAATAAATATTTTTTTCTAGGTTCAAACCATACAAATACTTAGAAGTAAATGAAACTGAAAAGACAAAACTCACAGAAATGAAGAAGATTGCAAAAGAGTTATAACAGATAATTCAGACAAATATGAAAAACTGAACTCACTGCCAGAAATAAGATAATAGGTATATAATATATAATAAGTAGGAAGTTAAGTGAATCAAAGAGCTTAGACAGAAAAAATAGGAAATTTCCAACAATGTTCTTAAATTAGTACCCGAAAGCTGATATAGATAACATATCTATACCCTACAGGCAGAGGGGAATGGACAGAATGCAAACAGAGAATTACTGCAAGGTAACAAAAGTGGGAGTAGATGAATATTTAGAAGCAAAGGGAAATTAATAACTGTAATATAGGAACACAAACAAAAAAAAATACTTCTCTATATAAGGAAACAATAAAGTCCAAAGTATATTGAAGAATTGAAGAGATTTAGATTAAGACAGAAAAACAAAAAAAGGTTAACACACACACACACACACACACACACACACACACACAAAGGATGTTCTGAAAGTATAGTAACTAGAGTAAGAATAGGCTGGAGAAAATTCAGGGAGCTATTACCTCAGAGTGAAAAGTATATTGTATAATGCAAGTGTATGAACTCCAATGCTACATGACAGTGAGGCATGATGCAGAGGACTCGCAAAGGACACTGGATGCAGAAGACTTGCAAAGACTAGAAAGAAATGAAGTTAGCATACTCTGCTGGATATGCAACATCAATGTGCATGAACAGTACAAATATGTTGAGAGAGAAACTGGGCATAAGAGGAAGTAGATGAAGTGTGCAAAAGAGAAGACTGCATTGGTTTGGACATGTGACACATATAGATGAGGATAGTTGCATAAACATGTGTTGATTGTTTACAGTATATGGTACATGTAGATGAGGAAAACTCAGAAAGAAGATAAAGGACTGAGTTATTGGTGATACACAGTACTCAAAAAGATTCATGCTAGCATAGCATGGTGCAATTAAGGTTCTCAAAACATGATGCATATTCACACAACAGAGTATATGGAAGCAAGTATATGTATACACCTAGGGTCCCTTACCTAGTATCTCTGCCAAGTCTACAATTGCTGCTTCTTCCTCTCCTTTCCCCCACCCAGATAATAGGATCCCTCTCCCAAGCCACTTCATATTGACATATATCCCTCATTTTTTACCATCAACCTTTATCTATCACTCTCTCCTCACATTCTTGCAACCTTTAACACCACCCCTTATCTCCCTATTTCTCAGTCATTCCATCACTCTCCTATCTACTGCATTATTCTGATGCCTTAAGTAATGAAAGCAGAACCTGTTACTACAAACCGTTTTATATCACCATTTCGATACTACCAATCACCACTTCCTCTTCTCTGAGCTACTCACAATTGACATTCATCTCTCATTCTTATCATCACTTCACCTCCACTTATATTTACCACTTCCACCCCTGTTCACCAGTCACTACATTCATTCCCTATATACATCTGACTACCTCCACCCATGTTTCTAGCCATCTCTTACACTTCTCCTATACTCTTGCAACCTTACCCACTCTCTGATTCTTTTGTATCCTTGCTCTCTTTTATTCATCTTCTCAGACATGTTACCTTGAGGGCATACTCTAGAACCTCATCACCACCATAAAAGGCTTTGACTAAATACCACAAGATATTTTGTTTACTGTTCTATCAATTATGCCATCAGTATTTAAAAAATGCAAATTTAATTACATACCAGCAACAATAATACCACTACAGACTCATTGAAAACAAATGTGACAATCAATATCACCAGAATAACTAAAATAATATATGCAGCAGCGAGAGGAGTTACAAAAGAAAAGTGGTTACTCTACAGAAATATCAAAAACAAAAAAAAAGAACATTTATCTTTTATCTTTTGTTTCAGTCATGAGACTGCAGTCATGTTGGAGCACCACCTTGAAGGGTTTCAATCAAACACATCAACCCCCCAGTACTTACTATTTTTAAGTCTAGTACTTATTCTATCGGTCTCTTTTGCCACTAAGTTACAGGGACGTAAACAAACCAACACCAGTTGTCAAGAAGTGGTGAGGGACAAACACAAAAACAAACACACATGCTCTCACACACATACACACATGTATATATACAACAGGTTTCTTTCAGTTTCCGACTGCCATATCCACTCACAGGGCAGGGCTTTGGTTGGCCTGGGGCCATAGTTGAAAACACTTGCCCAAGGCACCATACAGTGGGACTGAACCCAGGACCATGTGGTTGAGCAGTAAACTTCCTACCACACAGTCACACCTGTCTTCCAAGAGGCAGCTTGTTTTGTTTGTGTGTGTGTGTGTGTGTGTATGTGTGGGATGGGAGTGAAGATATTGTAGTAGTAGTAGTGGTGGTGCTGGTGCTGGTAGTAGTAGTAGTAGTAGTA
>JAOPUL010000839.1:33911334-33918152 GCA_027564515.1 Octopus rubescens | reverse complement strand
AAAGTAATAAATATAGAAAGAAAGAAATATATATGACAAAAATTTATGATAAAAATTTATTTTATCATTTGAAATCAAAACTATGATCGTTTCAGAGTTTATATAAACATAATTTATATAATTATGCTATATAATAAATAATAGATTATTTACCTGTTGCATTAATACATATACATTTATATATTAACACAGACAATAAAGTTCCTCATCAGGTTTTTATGAGTCCAAATATATAAATAGAATAAGGAACACTAAATGGTGATGATGATGATATGCTTATACACATTTCAATACAAGCATCCACAAAGGTAAGAAGATGGAAGTATAAGGTGGAGATCAGTGTGGGGGGGCATGAAAAGGGAAACCATTCATTTAAGCCTAGAAAACTCATGCTAAGCACACAGATAAGTTGTTTCTCCTTATATTTACATTTCTGTAAGAATCTCGGTGTCCAGAAATTATGGAGACTGTGAGGTAGAATGACTAGACGAGTTAAAATGGTGGCTTACAGATTTGTCCATAGTATGGTGAAATATATGTTTGTAGAAATGTCCACACACACATCTAAACACTATCATCTAAACAATAACATGTTTCACCTCTTTATATCTTTTATCATTTACCTTTTACTTGTTTTAGTCATTAGACGGCGGCCAAGCTGGGGCACCACCTTGAAGTATCCTTAGTCGAATGAATCAACCCTAGTATCTATTTTTTTTTAAAGCTTGGTACTTATTCTATCACTCTCTTTTACTGAACTGCTAAGTGATGGGGATATAAACACACCAACACTGGCTGTCAAGCAGTGGAGTGAGACAAACACAGACACAAAGACACACACATACACACATACACACACACACACACACACATACACACACACACACACACACACACACACACACACATATATATGAAGGGCTTCTTTCAGTTTCCATCTATCAAATCCACTCACAGCCCAAGGTCAGCCCAAGGCTATAGTAGAAGACACTTGCCCAAGGTACCACACAGTGGGACTGAACCCAGACCATGTGGTTGGGAATCAAGCTTTTTACCACACAGCCACACCCTGTTCCTAGGTGCAATGCAGTAAATAAGAGTATCAGAAGTAGTGCTAAAGTTTTAAATGATTTGATGCAGAGATTTCAGTACTGAGATTATGGCTATGGAACTTTGAGATGAAGGGACAAGTGAGGCATCTGCAACAAGAGCATATGAAGATGATTGATTTGGTGTGACCAGAGGTTAAACAAAAGATTACAGCAGTTTTTGTTTTTGTCTCTTCTGAAGGAGAGAAATGCTGCAAGGTAGACTGAGGTTATAACAAGGCCAGAGAAAGTGAAACTAGAAAGTTAGCGAGAAGAGAACATTTTAATGGGAGAATGGTCAGGTAGGAGTTTGGTATTTAGCTGTTATAGCTCAAGCTCAGTGAGTGGTGGCATCCACAACTAACTGAAAGTACCCATAATTAGAGAAGTTTGAGTACTTGATGCAGAGCCAGCCAAATTAAGAGACTAGAGCAGATTTGAAGTTTGATATGGATGAGATGATTAATAGTTGAGATAGGAGTGCGAATCAGAAGGATTTTAAATGAAGGTGAACAATTGAAGCTAACAGAAGTAGTGGAAATAGTACTGGACATAGTTTTGGATATAGTATTGGATATAATGCCAGTGGGAAGTGTTGGTGCATGAAATGAAGAAGTTTATTGAGTGAAGTGGCACAAACGCAGTCATCAATATAGTGAACTAGGCAAAATTCTGAGAATATGAAAATACTACCTTGAATTCCTAATAGTCCGATCAATAGGCCAGCCATCTAAACCACATATCTGTTGTGCCTCTTTGAAGCTGCTTATAGCAATTGTGTTACCAAGATAATTATTCAAGAACCAACAACAACTAATGTAGCTTAACTACAGTGATTATATGAACAGCTGATGTTTCAACAACTGGATTTACTTACTTTTCTCCACTGTACTTCAGACTAATGGTTGTATCTGGAAATGATGCTTCCTCAGTCTCTTTACTCCAATGGACAGATTTACTTTCATTGCCCTTATTAATTTTAGACATTGATATAGATTCTGTATCATTGTTACTTTTCTTCTGAACTTTGACTTCCTCTTCATTGGCATTAGTTTCATCTTCACTGTCTTCACTCTCTGAAGATTCATCCATTGAAACTATTTTGTCAGCATCTAATTCAGTCATTTCAACCACACCCTCCTCTTCAACTTCCCGCACCTTTCGTTCACCAGAATGACGAAACACACTACCTTCCTCTAGCTGAAGAAGGAAGAAAATCAGATTTAAACATAAAAAGACATAATGTGTAAAGAACAGCAAGATTAGGAAGAAAAACAAAGAAAGGAAAGAGTTAAGAGAAACAATAGAAATAAAAATTGTGAATGAGAAAAAAACAATAGAAAGAAAATAGGCAAAAAAGGAGAAGATAAAGAAAAATTGAAGTGTTCCCCCCTCTACAATCAGACATAGAAACCTAAGCAAACACAAATACATGTGTACACAGCCATACAGGCCCAGCAAATGTACAAATATACCTAACATAGCTCATGTTCTGAAATAATTTGCAAAAAAAAGTAAAAGGAAAAGAATTACATTGTATTACTCACTTTGAAGAGCAAACCAAACCCATAGACAAGATATGATGGCGGGAGATAGTTCTTCTTTCCTGAATAAAACAAAAAGCAAAAAATCAACATTGAAATTCCTGAATTCTGAGTAATGAGAACTAACACCATTATATATTCTACCATTCTACCACTACCAGGAGATGCTGCAGTTTACTGGAGCTTATCACAATTGTTAAGCATTTGAGAGAAGAGAGCAGTTTCTGTCACAGTTTTTATCTATAAGCATTGCTAGTTAACAAACCAACTCTGCATGGTCTTTCAACATGTCAAGTTTTCTTAAAAACAAAAGGACACATTGGCTAATATAATTGTGCATTTGGATATACTGTGACTGAAAAAAGATGGAATGATAACAGCTGGAATGCTTTTGAACATAACTCTGCTGGGTCAGAGCTGACCTGATCTTAAACAACAATAACATTAGTCAACTACACACTTAGGTATCCCTCTCTGTTTACAGAAGTAACTGGTACTTCCCCAACTAAATGAAAGTTAAATATCATTGCAAAGGACACAGTAGAAAATTTACTATTAATCAGCTAGTAAACCAACATACTCTATTAAATCACCCAGTCACACACAAAACAACAAACGGATATAGAAAAACATCATCAAAATGTATTAATTACCATTCACAAGTGAATAGTAGTTGATATCAATGCAGAAGAAGATAACTCCTTTTGTGGTAAACAAACAACCTACAAAATATCATTTCTGTCTCACAATTAAAAAGAACACTGCAATATACAGTCAAGACACTTTTATTTGATCAATAAAAGTTCAATTAATATGTGAAATTTAAATGATATCACACTGTAACCCTCAGGTCTATATAAATGAGTGAATAAACAGGTGACATGAAATTTATAACAATAAGTATTCTAAAATCAGATCATATCCAGACAGTGCTTGATCTTGTATTATGCAGTCAGTAATCTAACACTTAATCTCACAATCAATGAGTTTCATTCTGTTTCAGAAACTGAAATATTCCATTTTATGCTGCAAAACATTTAGTCCAGTTATATAGCAGCCAAATCTTTAGATTACATACTACCCTTTTAAAAGGAATAACTCAATGAATAATGTATCCCTAGATACACAATGCCTGAAGAAAAACAAATACAGATTGTTTGGAATGCCTGTTTCATCAAGTCTAACAACAACATCCAAAATTTACAAAACAATTTCAATTTCTTTTCCCTGGGCATGATATTAATACTGTATAGGCAATATAATTGGTAGAATCAACCTCGGTACTACCCTATGATCCCTTAAAGATGAAAAACAATATTGGTTTTGTTGGGGAACAATTCTATTGTAAAATGAAAGTGGTAGAGTGTGTTAAAGCAAATATATTGTAACAATATGACTGAGGGGTAAAACATACCTAGAAGCAGTATTCTGTATTCTAATACTAATGTGGGGGGTAATATAATGAATTGATATACATTAATCAAACAAGATTATCCAAGCAATTAGTAAATAAAAACTCCTTAGGATGTTTAAAATTTTGAAAAATACAAACAAGGGAGATAACTTCAAAAAAAGAAGGGCTGATGGAAATTAAAGGGTCAACACAGACTTTGCAGGCTGAAGTAATCTTGTTTATTTTCAGCATTTAAACCACCCCAATCTCCAGAAGGAGATTTTGTCTACTAATTACTTGGATCAGTTGATCAAGATTCTTCAACTGACAACTTGCATTCTGGGTAATATGTCTTGCCATAGAAATGTTTTGGTTTATTTCTGTCTTTCAACTGTTCACACTTAATAAATTAAGGAATCAAATCAATTAATTTTATTTTTGTCTTAGAGAATTGCTGTGTGATAAAGAAAAATAGGTATCATTCCTACCACTAACCCTTAATCATGGTATTTCATGTATTTTAACAAGTAAAAACAGGAAAAATTCATTTGTAAGCAGTTACTCACCTCTAATCATAAAACTACCTGTCGTAAGGTACTCTCCAGTCGGTGCAGTCTTTGAAACTTGGTCATGGTACACCCACCAAGCACTTGTAATGACTTTGGCATCCCAAGCAGCACTATTACATATAGCCATGCTTCCAGCTTCATTTAGTGTTTTCGGAGGAACAGGCTTCACTAGGTGAACAAAGAAATTCAATGCATATTCATAACTTATTTTATAATTCAAGGCAATACTTCAGTTTCAAACATTAATTGACTCTCTGCAAAATTCTGCTCGCATGTCTGAAAGAATTCTGCTGCTACACATAAAAATATTCCAGACCACATCCCAAAAAAAAAAACCCATCTGACTAACTGGCAAAGACTCACTCACTAACACAATCAAACCTCCATACATGTGGTTCTCTTCATTCTGACTTTTCCACATTCTATGGAGGAGCAGAGAAAATAGTTTCTGCTCCTCAGAGCCAGTTACCTGCAATCTACCTCCACCAAAGCCATTACTCCTCATCTCATCACATAACTCCTCTACTCCACCCATGTAACCCTTTTGTCCTGCAAATGTAAATTCACTGCAGTTACCACAGAAAAAATATTCTCTCTTATGGTAAAAGGTGTAAAAACACTATATCTGCCCAGTGTTGCCCTCTAGTGGATTCCAAGATGCAGCATCTCTAGCTCTTTAGCTGTTATCAATGAGAAATACTGAAGAGAAGTAACTATGGGCAGATTTAAAGCCATAGCTTTAACTAAAACACAGTAAACAACATTGACTGAGTTGGGCTATTAGATCACCAGGTCGAAAGAAATTCAGCAGTATCAGGGCCAAGCAGTGTTTAGGTATAAGCAAACTTTAGGTTAGTTAAAATATGTTTGTGACATATTTCAAAGTTTGGTTATGCCTAAACACCGATACCGCTGAATTTCTTCCAATTTGGCAATCTAATAGCACAACTCAGTCAATGTTGTTGACTGTTTTTTAGTTAAAGCTACGGCCTTAAATCTACTCAGTTACTTCTCTTCTGTATTTCCCATTGATAATGGCTAAAGAGCTAGAAACGTTGCATCTGGGAATATGACAAGGGGCAGCACAGGGCAGATATACTGTTTTTACACCTTTTACTACATTAGAAATTGAAATGTCACAAACATATTTTAACCAACCTAAAGTTTGCTTATGCCTAAACACTGCTTGGTGCTGATACTGCTGAATATATGTATATATATATATATACATACACTATGTCGATTGGTTGGTGTTAGAAAAGGCATCCACCCATAGAAACCAAGCCAAAACAGACTACGGAACCTGGCGTGGAGCCTGGCCTTGCCACTTCCTGTCATGCCGTCCAACCGATGCCAGCATGGAAAATGGATGTTAAACGTTGGTGACGTTGATGATGATGATATATACACACACATGTGCATGCATGCAATGGGCTTCTTTCAGTTTCAATCTACCAAATCCATCCACAAGGCTTTGGTCACCTTGGGGCTACAGCAGAAGATACTTGCCCAAGGTACTGCACAGTGGGTCAGAACACAAAACTATATGGTTGGGAAATGAACTTCTTAACCACATACCCATGCTTGTACCTATGTTCAATGTTACTTTTATCAATAAAACTTATGGTTAGCTACTAAACACAGAACACTGCTTATATGAAACCAGACCAGGATGTAATTTGATGAACTTTTATTCAGTGACTGTGTCTAAGTTCAAAAACTCTACCTAATAAACTTCCACTTCTGGACAGTGATTCAAATCCCACCATTTTTAAGACAAAGAAATTAATTCAGAAAACAAAGGGGAAATACTGTTTTAGTTAATATTCCATACCTGTGTGATTCTTGATAACAACACTGCTAGCACCATGTAGATCTGCATGGACATAGATATCTCCTGAACAACAAGAAAATATAAAATAAATAAAGAAAAAAAAGAAAACACAGTAAAACCATATTTCAGAAGATTTAAATATACATTCTATTATTTGCTTGGATTATGGATACACAAACATATATACCAAATCATATATTTTCTTTCTATTTTAGCTGTTTTGCTATTTATATTTATATTTATTTCACCATGATAAAACAGATTGGTTTTTATGTGTCAGGAAAATTGTCCATACTTCTCAATGGAATTTATTAACAGTGACACTGACATTATCAGAAATATATACTGTGACCTGTAATCCTACACAATTGCTCTAGAAATGTTTAAATT
>JAOPUL010000839.1:33903834-33906334 GCA_027564515.1 Octopus rubescens | reverse complement strand
GAAGCACTTCAACAAATTGATCATTCATTGCATTCAACTATGTTCTATATATATTTATATATTAATATATATATATATATACATATATACATATATACATATATATATATATCTAACTAGGGCAGGTAAAATACCCGAGATTCATGGACGAGTTCTCTCCAGCGGTCTCCGCTGGTTTTTCCTTAGTGGGTGTTTATGGAATTTGACATTTCTAACGATATCCCACAGTCTATCTTCAAATACTATTTGTTTAATATATTCCTATCTCTTTCTCCCTTATTGAATTTAATGCTGATTTTTCATAATTTATGATTCCCTCTTTTCAAAATTTAACATGAGCTATGTCTGTATGGCACATTATAACTCTAAGATTATAACTTCCTTCTAATAAGGGTTTTTTTGTTGTTTTTTTTACTTAATAATGCTGGGCGCCTCTAGACTGAGATCCTTATTTTTGTTTGAGCCTAAATCTTAATTTAAATTTTAGTTTCAATTTCCGATTAATTAATAATCCCAATGTCTCATAGTATATGATTCTCTTTTTTCAAAAATTAACTTAGAACTATAAAGCATTATACAACATGGTCCAAGATTATAACTTCTTTATAAAAAGATTTCCTGACTCAATAATGCAGGGCAATTCTAGGCTGACATTCTTTTTCCCTTGGGGTTAATTTTAATTTTTAGTTTTAATTTATAATTTGTTAATGGAAGACAATTATTTTTTGCGATCCATCCCTACTGGTCATTCAAGGTCACTATTATCACACTATCTATCTAATTAATAAACCAATGAACCATATTGGTATGGTTTAGTCTTAGATCTAGGTCACTACTTTTTTCTATCTATTGATTTAACTAGTATAAGAAATTTTATTTCTTAAAAATAAATTTAATTCATTCCTAGATCTATGTCACTATTATCTATCTATTAATTTAATTAGTGAAACAAATTTTGTTTTTTTTTAATATTAAAAATAAAAAAATTATTTTGGTCTCTCTGAAACGATTAAACTATAACAGTAATAACAATGATTGAACATGTGTGTATATATATGCATATATGCATATGTGTGTGTATGTATATATGTATGTATATATATATGTATGTATGTATGCATATCTGTGTGTATGTATGTATGTATGTATGTATGTATGTATGTATGTGTATATATGCGTGTGTATGTATCGGTATGTGTATGTGTGTATATGTGTGTGTGTGTGTATATATATATATATATATATTATTTTTATTAGGGGAATGCCAATATAATATTATTATATAATATTTATATGTAATTCCCGGGAGTAGCCGATGTTGAGATATGGTATATGTAGTACGTATACCTTGTGTTATACACAAATACGGTTCAAAGAGAATATGTAAAGTTAGAGATTAGACATAGATTTCAGGCCGAATCACTCAAGTAATATATCTCGTAGTAAAATAATTGTGAAGAATGAAAAGTAATAATCTAGAAGATCAGAAAGGCACAAGCATGGACAGCTTGTCACAAAGTAAAGAAGGTCTGGAAATCCAAGTTGCTCAGGCGAATCAAAATTAAGGCTGTTCATTGCAACTGGCGAATCAGTGCTATTATATGGTAGTGAAACATGGACACTGACAAAGAAATTATCAAACGGGCTAGATAGATGCTACACAAGGATGCTCTAAATGTGAAATGGCAGCAATATATGACAAACGAATGCTTTTATGGAGAACTGCTGAAAGTCAAGCAAAGACGGCTGCGGCTAAGTTGACCTCGGCGGGATTTGAACTCACAGAGAATCTAATTTAAAACCTGCTATGTATGTTTTACTATATTTAACATCTACGTAAACCAACGTTTATTCCAGGTTTTGGACATATTTTTTAAAATCTACTTAAACAACTTACATTCTGTGTTCTGCTCCTTTTAAATTTGAATATTTACATCTATGTGTCAACCAACGTTTATTCTGTGTTCTAGTTTTGTAGTTGTTTGTTGTTTAGTCCTTGGTCAATTCTGATCAGGCAAATTTATGATCAAAAGTATCCTATCCATGACCATCTTGTCTTATTTTCAGACATAGCATATCAAGGACTACACACTTTAATGTATCCTCCGCGTTTAGAGAAAGTAGCTGCCTAATTTCAGTAAGATTTGGCGACTAATTCTAGTATATTGAATGACCGTTTTTATGCGTTTTCTCTAAATCATACAGCATTAAAAACATTCTCGGTCAACTGAGAGAATAAGATCACGGGCAAGATTACGAATACAAAAGGGTGGGTGAAGGCTATGGTGAGCAGGTGCGAGGTGGGAGAGAGGGATAGAGAAAGGGGAAGACATTAAGAAGTTTGTCTCACGTCACTTGTTAGCCAACTTATATTAATGCTAAAGATACTTATGAATAAATATATATGTGTGTGTGTGTGTGTTTGTGTGTGTCTATGTATGTATGTATGTATGTATGTATGTATGTATGTATGTATGTATGTATGTATGTATGTATGTAT
>JAOPUL010000839.1:33859417-33873617 GCA_027564515.1 Octopus rubescens | reverse complement strand
CACACTGTAATGTGGTTGGCGTTAGGAAGGGCATCCAGCCGTAGAAACCAAGCCAAATCAGACTGGAACCTGGTGCATCTTTCATTTGACATTGTTTCTGTAGCTGGATGCCCTTCCTAAAGATGACCACTTTACAGAATGCATTTGGTGCATTTCCTCATGACACCAACACTACAGAAGTTGAATGGTTCTCAGTGAGACCAGATTAGAAGGGGCTCATAACCTTACAACTTCTCTGCTCATTTAGTCAATCACTTTACTTATATGCATGCATATATATATCATCATCATCCTCCTTTAATGTCTATTTTCCATGCTGGCATGGGTTAGACAGTTTGACCGGGGCTGGCAAGCTGGAGGGCTGCACCAAGTTCCAGTCTGATTTGGCTTGGTTTCTACAGCTGGATGCCCTTCCTAACATCAACCACTTTACAGTGTGTACTGACTGCTTTAAAATGCCACTGGCTCAGGACTCTTGGCATGTGTGCTTTTTACATGGCCCGTCACAAATGCTTTTTATGCAGCACAGGCACGGGACTTTCGGCACGAGTGCTTTTTACGTGGCACCAGCATAGGGCTCTTACAGGCCAATCCTCTTCACTGGGGGATGTGGCCTTAACACTTCTGTTGTGGATGGCGGGTCTTCTTGAGTACAGCAAGGTGCCAGGTATCTCGGTCCTTTGTCATCTTGTCTAAAAGGCTCAGCGTTCTGAGGTCGTCCTTCAGTACTTCATCCCATGTCTTCCTGGATCTCTCTCAACTAAGGCGGGTTGGTTTCGAAAGGGTTAAAGAAATTATATGGAAATGATTTAAGAGAGAAAACTTCTAACAAATAAAAATAGTTATAACATTTTTACAAACTCAACAAATGATATATATACTTATGAAAGAACAGAAAATGAACATATAACCAGTGATGTGTGCTAGTGGACTCGTTTTATCATTCACATTTACTCAGATCTTCTGACTGATCAAATTGGAATTTAGACATTGATAAATGATGCGTGCATTGTCCGTTTGCCATTGGTTGCTATAGTTTGTTTGAATAGTCACTTTTCAAACCTGGATGAGCATTCTCTGTGCCAGGAAGCAAGTTTCAAGTAATGAGTAACAAATATAGTTAATACATTTTTAAAGTTAGCTATAGATCTTTTATCTAGATTTCTTTCAGTGTCACCTGGTTGATGCCAGGTATCCGGAAATGGATATGGAATCAAGTGGAGAATTTTCACACCTTTCCTAGCAAAGGGCACATGATCATCTTGTATGCCATACGGAGGGAATTCTAATAGTTCAGTTGAGAACATTGGCTTATACATATTGTAGTGGTCACGGTATTGAAGGTTTCGTCTTATAAGCAACTGCTCTAAAATTTGGATGAAAATCATAAAATATATTGTAATTAAAAGAAAAGTACTACAAGTTAAGAAGATTACTTTAAAAGGTTCACATTTCTCAATTCAATCCCTGACATAAAAATACACTCAAAATAACACCCTTCATCATCTCATTTGTGAGATGATAAAGGAACAAAATTATTGGTAATATGCGGTACTGGAGAAGACTACTTTTTCAAAACCTTTATAGACAGTTGGATGAGGATTTTCATAGATTACCGTATGTACTTTTACAATGTATCATCATCATCATCATCATCATTTAACATCCATAATCCATGCTGCCAAGGGTTGGAAAGTATGACAGGATTTGATGTATCCAAGGACTGCATCATGTTTCAATGTCTACTTCGGCATGGTTTCTACAGCTGGATGCCCTTTCTAACACCAACCACTTTACAGCATGGACCAGGTGCTTTTTTCCATGCCACCAGCACTACTGAGGTTGCCATGCAGTCTGCAGGACTACAAATCCTGGTGGCTGGGTGGTTGGCTTTATGCTAGGGGATGAGGGGGTTACTGTAAGAGTGGGGTGCAGAGTAGGTTCTTGTAGAAAGATCTGTATGGCTACTTAGGGGAAAGGGAGAGAAAGTGAAAATGATTGGTAGGAGCTACAAGAGATAGATGATAGTGATAAGGTGTCCAGGTGGCCCCACAAGGAAGAAGCTAAGTAGAAGTGGGTGTGTAAGATTGTGCACAAAGATTAGCATGCATGAATGACAGAGTACAAATAAACTCAAAGACTGTGCTTGTACAAGAAAGTGATGCCTATGGAGGATGACATCTGTAAAGAAGTGCCGAACACTCAAAGTGGATAGAATATGTGGAAGGAAAAGATCAACGAAGATATGGAACAAAGTGGTGAAAAATAATTTCCAAGATGCTGCACCTCACAAATGAGATGGTGAAGGACCAAAATTATTGTGCACTAATGGGAGGAAGGAGAATGGGGGGATAGGGAGCAGACTACAAAAATGGGTAGGATTGAAGAGTGGGTGAACAAAAAAGAAACAATGAGCTGGGAAAGATAGAGGTATGCAGAAGAGAGTGGGGTGGGTGAACAACAGGAGTAGTAAGATGATACAGTTGCCAGGAGGAAAGACAAGAGAGGGAGATGACATGGTTGGGTAATCAGTAGGAACTGGAGGAGGAGGAGGAAGAGGCAGACAAAGTGGGGGGGGGGCTGGAACATGCCTTTCATCCTTTCAGGGTCAATAAAATAAAGTACCAATCAAGTATAGATGTTGATGTAATTGACTAAACCCTCCATTCCAAATAGCTGGCCTTCTACCAAAATCTGAAACAATTATTAAACTAAATGTTAAGGTTACATATACACAGTACAGTTACAAACATAGTGTGCCAGTTAGACCGCATGTGATTTTAAAAGTCCTTTTTGAACAGATCTCATAAAATCAATTAGGACATTTTAAAAATTTAATAATGCCAAAATGATATAAATAACCAAATCAATTTAATAACTGATGTACTTGCCAATTTTTACAAGATTTTGAAATAGTTTGTCTGTTTGTAGAGGGAAATAGTTATGGAAAATCATATTGGAACTGCCAATCAAATCCAAAAGAATGAAGTGTGTCTAAAAATAGAGAATAAAATGGATAAGTGAAAGTACTTCAATTCAATTCAGTATTAGATAAACACATCAATGTTAATAATATTTTGGAAACATTTTTTAAAAACTAAACAGATACATGAATAAGTTAAACAAGAACTAAGCAAATAAAGATGATTTAAAGATGCAGATTGAACAGAAGTGAATTTATGAAGTAACTGAGTCATACATTGCACTGAATGATGTATACAAAGAACACAACTGAGTAAATCATAACATAAGATGATTGAATGAAAGTGTGTTAAGAAGTGTCACCTACAATTTAAATAGGTCAAATTTCAGTTTGGTCTGAATAACAGCTCACATTTTTCATGAAATCTAGACTCAAATAGTTATATTATATCTTTAAAAGCTAAATCTAACATAAATGAGAGAGTAATATGAGAATGTAAGGAGACCTGTCTCTCTAAGTTAATATGAAAACATTAAATATTACTATCTAACCATCTTAAAAATGGTTAAATCTATAAGATAAACTAATACCAGAATCCCCCGTGTTACAGGAGTAATGTATCCTTGAAAATGTTGCCATAACACAAAATTAATTTTCCTATTATAAAGTGAGAACTGGTCCCAATGGAATTTTTCGAAAACAAAAGGAACAAAACAAGTAATATGACCACTTTTATGCATGAAACTAATAATTTCTAAACATGTGCACAGTACAATATGTATACATAGACATAGCTGAATAAAAATACAGTAAGGAATAAATCATCATCATCATCAACATTTAATGTTTTCCATGCTGGCATAGATTAGATGGTTTGACAAGAGTTGGTGAGCCAGAGAATTGCACTAAGCTCCAATGTCTACTTTGGCATGGTTTCTACGGCCAGATGCTCTTCCTAACCCCAACCACTTTATAGAATGTAATGGGTTCTTTTTATGTGGCACTGACATTAGTAAAGTCATCAAGTAACTTGCAAGACAAGACCCTCAACTGAGGGGGGAGTAGTACTGAAGGAGGTGGCTTTATGCCAGGTGATAAGAGGTTAAAGTATAACAGAGGAACAGGTGTCTTGCTGTAGGGGAAATACATGGTTACTCAGAGTGGAAAAGAAACAGGATAGTAGTGATGATGTATATATATATAAAATCAAGTAATTCCTTACATTCAATAAATTTTACTCTTTATGCAAGTATAACAGAGTATTGGTGTATTTAAAGAGAAGTTGGGCATAAGAGGAATTACATGCAGTGTGCAAGAGAGAAGACTGTGCTGGTTTGGTCATGTGATGTGGGTGGATGAAGACAGTTGCATAAAGTGCTGATCATTTAAAGTGGAGGGAAGTTGTGAAAGAGGGAGACTCAGGAAGAGATGGGACAAAGTATTGAAGGCCGATCTCAAAATGCTGAACCGTATGAAGGAGATGACAGAGGACCAAGATATGTGGTGCATTGCTGTACTTGAGAAGACCTGCACACCACAACAGAATTAAGATCCTAAAACCAAGGTGCCATGTAAAAAGCCTTGGTGTGGGTGCTAATGCCATGTAAAAAGTCACTTAAAAAGCACCCTGTACACTCTGTGGAGTGGTTGGCATTAGGAAGGGCATCCAGCCATATAAACCAATCCAAAACAAACAATGGAACCTGGTGCAGCCCCTGGCTTTGCCAGTTCCTGTCAAGCTGTCCAACCCATGCCAGCATGGAAAACAAATGTTAAATGTTGATGATGATGATGACAGTCATTAATTGCATTGATTTTTGCTTTTTTTTGTGGAGTTTGACTTCTTAGTTCAATACTGAAACATTTTTTTTGTCTGATTCAAATGCTTTAGCTATTAACTTCACATTGTAGAAGTAAATAACTAGCCAAGTGAATTAGGTATTGGATAAATTAGCAATGCTTTAGGAGTTCATAATCAATTCAAACCATTTATTGTCTCTCAGTCACACAAAAAAAATCTGTATTTCTTAGATTACCTGATAGTCAGGATTACTACCTGTGATAAACTGACATTCTATTCAGAAGAGAAATTTATTTTTCATTATGAAGTTAAGCACTGGCTTTATAAGTCGCTGTAGCCTCTGGAGACTTTTTTAACTACTTGTTACATCAAGAAAATAAGAGAACCTTTATATAAAAATAGCAGCCAAGTCATACTATACGATGTTAAATAAGGTAAGCATATCTTCTAAACAGATCGGATAATCACGGTTGAAATGCTTTGTAGTGTAGGATTATACAATCAGAGATGAGCCAAGCCTAAACAACAAGCTGCTTCATTATAATAAATTGAATTAATGTATCTCTAACCTACATACATATTATTGTATCATGCAAATGAAAACGTCTGTAGAATTTATTGGACAGCTTACATGAACATATGTGCATACATGTGTCTATGCCAATTATCTTGGTTTTTATAAATCATTCACTCTGTTCACAAAATTGACTTGAATTAAAATTAATCTGGCTTCCATTAACTTTTCATGTGCCTCAGCATTACAGCTATTCAGAATTTTATCTTTATAACAACCCATTTCAATTTCCAAATTTGTCTTGCACAGAGAAACATTTTTTTTGTGTTCATTTACAACTAATTAGCATCATATCATATGACAGTAGCTATTGGAATAGTTCTCATAATCCTCTCAGTTTGGTATTCATACATATAATAAATCTGGTTTTCCTAAAGCAATCAGATTAAAAGGGCTTATTTATCTTATGATACATCACCAGATTTTGGCATGATTAAACCCTGAGTGGCTTCATCATTCTTTTTTCCTGATGCCATGCCAATAACTATTTCAATCTAATGTGATAAGTTTACTTCCTAATAGTCATTAAAGACCACTAGCTACAGCATAATGTCAATTGTGGATGAAGTTACATTTAATAATGGTTCATAGAAAAGGCATTTATATATAAAGAAAGAAAAAATATTGCTTTCAATAAGTTTTTAAAATATAACAGAAATTAAAAATCAATACAAACAATCAAAATAATTATATCCCTCATTTTCAGTAACTGATATTTATTATATAAGTAGTAGTTGCTTTGTGAATAAAATACTTATGTTTGAAATAAAGTCACAAAGACATTTTACATCCGTTTTAAGGCCTTCATCATGGTTCAGCACGTTCTACTGTCAGTTCATTTCAAAGATCTATAACTGTTTAACTGGCACTCTGTCAGTTACAATGACGAGTGTTCCAGTTGATCCCATCAACGGAACAGCCTACTCGTGAAATTAACATGCAAGTGGCTGAGTACTCCACAAACATGCATACCCTTAACATATTTCTCAGGGAGATTCAGTGGGACACAGAATGTGACAAGGCTGGCCCTTTGAAATACAGGTACTACTCATTTTTGCCAGCTGAGTGGATTGGAGCAATGCAAAATAAAGCGTCTTGCTGAAGGTCAACACATTGCTGTGTTTCAAACTCACAATTGTAAGGATGTGAGTTTGTCGTAACTGACAGAGTGACAGTTTTGTTTTAACTGTTTAACTCCAATACTTCCTGATAAATTACAGTTGTTTGCTTTGCTTGACTGAACTTAGATCAAAACTTTTTTTTAGTGTAAACTTCATTTTAGCACAGGAATACATTTCTGATAACTTAATTTTCTTTAAAACAATGAATATTATCATACAGAACACATTCTTCATAGACTTTGATTATATTACCATTGGTGGATTTCTCCAAATAATGGCAACAGAAAGGCTATATCTTGTTGGACAATGGCATCCCAGATAAAATTGTCAAAGCCATCACCATGATGTACAAAAACCTATCAAATTTTCTGCAAAGCACAGACAATTCAACTAAAGAGTTTACAACAAAGACAAAATCCTCCAAGGAGATTCCTTAGCCCCTTTTCTTTTTGTGGTTCTGGTGGACTTAAGTAAAATCTTAATCCCATCCAAGACAAAGGCCTCAGTATCAAGTAGAAGTGATCAAGGTGTTAGCAGAGCATGTATCTCTCTGACCTTTACTATGCTGATAAGCTTGTCCTCACAGCTTATCAACTATGTGATATGCCAGACTTGTTAACATTCTTTGAGACTGTTACAGCTAAAGTTGGTCTGTTTTACAATGCAAAGATGGAATGCAAGACCATCAATGAAGATGAAAGCCACTTGTGTTCCAATGAAGGCATGCAACTCGAGGAGGTCAGTGACTTTAAGTACCTTGAATACTATGGGGCTAACATATGCAAGGATTTAGCCTAGAGTGTTTATAAAAAGTTTCAAAACATCTGGCAATCAAGTATTTCCAAATCAAAAATGCTTGCCTTCTTCATGGAATATGTAGAAAGTATTATTCTTGTTGGAATTGAAACTTGAACTACAAAGACGGAACTTCAAGATCACCTTGAAGGTACATACACCAGGCTTCTGACAAGAACTCAAAATAAGTATCACAGACTGATATATGAGTTGGTATATATTGTCATAAAGAAAAACATTTAAGGCAACCTTCATATCAAACATGAACATCAATGGATCTTCCATGAACTCATCAATATAAAGATTTCTACCTGGTCTTATTAAACTGTATTAAACTGTATTAACAGTATTAAACTGAAAAGATGTAGATAGCTGGTCATTAATTTTCAATAATGCTATGAGGATGCAATGTCCATCTTTACAATGGTTCAAAAACTCTAAACATAAATTTAACTTGTTTCATTTTAAAACATAAAACTACCAAAAGTAAAAATATTTCAATGAATAGAAAAACAAATAAAAAAGATAAACTTTACTCACTATAGAATACAATTTATTCCGCCCATTATCATCAAGTTCATTTTGCCATTTGGTCGCAAGGTGTCTGGAGCCATACAGAGAATCAACCTCAGACCATGCCCTGAAAGCTTCCTCTCCATCAAAGAATATTAACTGAAGAGTTGTATCTAGGTTCTGAAATATGAAATTATAAGAAAGTAATTAAAACTCAGTAATAAAACAGATATAAATCAAAAATATTTACTTATACTGTGAAGTATGAGTGGAACCTATTCTGTCAATGAGGAGTATAATACATTATAAAAGAAGACAGAAGGGGAGACAGACAAATAGGTAGACAGACAGATGGTTACATTTCAGAAGAATCATACAAATAAAGCCTATAAACATACCTATGTTTCTTTTCCTAAAAATATTTTTCACAATAATTAACCTATGATCCTCTCAATGGGTGTATATTTTCAAATGCTTTAGATTTAACTGATTCTTATGTTAGATCTCTATGGCAAGTATATGAGCTGATGACATGTTATAGTATTAGCGTTTGTTTATTTCCATCTTTTTGTTATTGCCAAAATAAGAACAAGTATACAGTGGTTGACCTTAGTTGGTTTTAGTTTTATTGTTTCCTTACTCTTGTATTACTGTGATGGTGGGTTAAGATTAAGGTATTCCTTACACCATCCATTCTTTATATTGTGTGCTGTGTGGGATCTGCTTCTTGTATTTGTACTGCTTCTGTAATCTGTCTTAGTTGGGTCTTTTGGATATCTGGAAAGAATTTTGACTTCAACATTTTTTTTATCAATCTATTGTGTTGCTGCACAGCACATTGATGATAATATTTACTATTGAGTTTTAATTATTTTCTTCTCGTTTCATATTTTATTGTATTCTTGCCAGTGTTCTGCAACTCTTTCATGTAAACTGAAGGCCTTCCATACATCTCATATAGTACACAATGTTTTTTTGGTTGTGTATACTCTGCAGTTGTCAGTGCAAGGTGTTTCCTTAAATGGGCATTACTTACATAGTAGTGACTTCATGGATCTACCTGTTTTTTGTTTTCAACTACTTTTGTGTCAGGTAGTGCTTTTCTGAATTTGTAGGCTAGTTAACTTCTGGGTATGACATCAACGAACTTCACATCTTGGAATTTGTTTTTGTAATACTGGGAATTTTATTTTGCCCAGCTACCATACCCCCCCCCCCCCGCCTCCAATTTACTCTTATATATGGGGCATACTCCATTTACATCATTGTCAATGATGGCTTAAAACGTTTTTGGGTTCGTTTATATACATTGATCTGGCTTGTATTTGGAGAATTGCATGCATTTATGAGATACATTTCTCATGAGCTTTACTAGGTCTGCTATCAACATGTTCATTTTTGCATTTGTTGACATAGCAAATCTCTGGAGGACCAAGTGCTCAGTGGCCATTGGTTTCATATAATGCAAGTAGAGGATTTGTTTCATGCCATTTGTATTTTCTAGCTGTAGTTCTGTATCTGGAACTGGTAGTCTTTTGTTGGGATGTTTGGATGGGTAATCGATGGTAGCGTTAATGCTTTAGTGGATGGAGTTTGCTATCAGCTGCATCCTTTCTATTGTATGTTTTTCTGTTTTTTGGATGCCACCTTGTGCAGTGGTTTTAATCACAATGTATCAACATGACAAGAATACATTACTTGAGATATGGATTTCTCCATTAAGCACTATTTGGTTATTTATTCCATGATACCATAAACAGGTTAGCTACATCCCCAGTAATGCAGACACCAATCTCTTGATTATATAATTGATTAATTAATTTAAATATGTTCCCCTTTAGTGTCATTTTTATGTTAGCACCAAATAAAGTTTACAGCTTACACAGGTCACTTTTGAATTTATTTTGTTTTGTTTAGGATGTGTGAACGTTTTCAGTTTACACATCCTAAACAAAGCATAATAACTCTGACTAAACTCTCTTTTTCCATACATCATAATACTAAAGAAAAGTTAATGCATATTATACATGAGCTATTTCTTCTGAGGTTACAATGTTCAAAATTAGGCCTGCATATTATACACAAGTTCATATTATTCATGAATAATATAGGAGTTAGGTAGGACAAAGAGAAATCAGTAAGAAAGATAAAAATATAAAAGATACAACAAAAAGAAAAGTAATTAGAAAAGCAAAATGAAAGAACGGAAACAGCAACAAAAAGTAAGAATTTATTGACTTACCTTCTGTCTATATTTGAAGAGACACTGTAATTCCCTAACTAAAGTCAGGAGTAATGCACAAGGAACAGCTGAATCAATGGCACCAATGAATTCAAAGTCATAAAATTTCTTTGAGTCATAATGGCAGGCGAGGACAACTCGTTTGTGGGCCCTGGGGTTTAAGGTGGCAATGAGGTTCAAAAATTTCACATTTCCATCTGGAGTTCGTTGCTCAAATTTATCCTCAGTTATTGTCCAACCATCTAAACTTTCAAGTCGAGAAATAATATGCTGTAAAGGAAGGGATAATCACTGTAATTATAGTTGTTTTATATTTAAATTAACTCTTTCCATACCCACATGTTGAAACTACTTCTTGTTCTATGATACAAAGTTTGCATATTAAAATAAAAGCCCTCTATCATACTTTAATGTTAAGAGCCATTTGTTCAAACATTAGATAAATACTGGGGAAGTTATTTTACTAAATCCCTCCCAAAATTTAATCTTTCTCTCTTTCTCTCTCTCACACACACACACATACATACACATATGTGAGCACATAAGTGCAAAACAAGGAGAAAATAGTACTCAAATACCAAAGATAGAATAAAATAATATTTTACTGAAGCTGAAAAAAATTCACAAACTACTACTCAGAGTTTCACATAACTGATCATTAGACAGTTATAAGTATTGAGAACAATGCACAAGAGAGAGAGAGGGAGGAGAGAGGAGGGAGAGGAGAGGGATAGGTGTGCGAGTGTGTGTAGGCACAACCGTGTGTGCATGGTTAAAATGCTTACTTCCTAACCATGTCGTTTTGGGGTTCAGTCCCACTGTGCAATACTTTGGGCAAATGTCTTTTACTATAGCCCCAAGTTGACCAAAGACTGGTGAGTAAATTTTGTAGATAGAAAATGAATGATGGTCATAATATATAAGTATGTATATGTATGATATATAAGTATGTATGTGTATTTGTGTCTACCCTTGTCTTCACATCACATGTTGGTTGTAAATGAGCATCACCCACATACAAGTGATGTTGTTCATTTCCAGCCTTTCTAACCATGGAGACATTTTACCTTGCTTGGAAACAGGTGACAGTTGGTGACAGGAAAGGTATCTAGTCATAGAAAATCTGCCGTAACAAGTTCCGTCTACTCATGCAAGTAAGGAAAAGTGGATGTTAAACTGATACACACACACATAATATATATATATATATATATATATATATATATATAACAGTCCCCGGTCTATATGTCTTGTCTGTCCCAGGTCTCTATGTCTGTCTGACTACCAATCGCCTGTGTGGTGCCATGTAAAAAGCACTCGTGATGGTAAAAGCACTAGCGCCAAGAGCCCATGCCAGTGGCACGTTAAAAGCACCCACTGTAAAGTGGCTGGTGTTAGGAAGGGCATCTAGCCGTAGAAACCAAGTCAAATCACCTGGTTTGCCAGCTCTGGTCAAAACATCCAACCCATGCCAGCATGGAAAACGGACGTTAAAGGATGAGGATACATACATACACAAACATAAAGACACATACAAGCATATATATATACATACACACACAAACATAAAGACACATACAAGCATATATATATACATCTAATATATTAAAAGAAAGAATGTGTGTGTATGTGTGTGTGTGTGTGTGTGTGTGTATGTATGTATGTATGTTACCTTCTAGTGCCAAAACCGCTAAACCGATTTTTTTCAAACTTCACACCTTCATTAGTCATGTTTACAGGCAGATTTTAAGTACAAAATGGTTTCAAAGTTCAACTGCATAAAAGGGGAAACAGGTATAACAGGTATTTTTTCCACTTTTTCCCCTCTTACTCTTGCAATTTTCCACCAATTTTCTTCAAACTTCACACATACATTGCTCATGTTTACGGGCAGATTTTAAGTACAAAATCGTCTCAAAGTTCAACAGTGTAATAGGGGAAAACTGCGTAAAACAGGCATTTACCACTTTTTCCCCTCTTACTCCTGCAATTTTCCACCGATTTTCTTCAAACTTATTGACTGCATTCAAGCTTTTTTGTCAGAGCTATTGCAATGTTTAACAAATCATCCAAGCAATGCTGAGCATGCCTGATAGTATATATATATATATATATATATATATAATTTGAAGATATTAAGATAAGGTTATCCAGTCGGGTACCATGGTAACACTCAGATATTATCCAGGTTACGGCTAACTGCAAGTTGTACCAAGTATGAGCGGTCACACCCAAAGCTATTGCTGTGTACTTCTTTTAATGAGTAACCCTAGGTTCATTATCGTGGTTTCTAATTAATATTACTCCTGATAGATAGATATATATATATATATGCTGTCCAACCCATGCTTGTGTGGAAAAACGTTAAAGGATGATGATGATGATGATATGCACCATAGCTGTTACTCGCAAGTGTAGCAGAAGTATTGTTTGCTTTTTACCTTTAGCTACCACAAATTTGCTTTTCGATTTAGGATCATCACATGATGGTCCAGTCCATTAGGTGTTGCTTGAGCGTCTCCACCCCTTGAAGAAATGGACTGGCCTGGCATTCCCAAATATTAGTTATTTAAGGGAAGATTTTCACGCTAAGACCAGAGAGGGGATAACCCAGTGACAGGAACTTTGGAGTTTCAAGATGTGACTGTTAAACCCCAACCCAGTGAAGTTTTGACCAGCAAACAGATGCTTATTTGTTTTACTGTGTCCTTCTACATCTTGCATATTTCAAGAGGCTTTTCAAATATTCTAAAAAGTAGCTGTAAATAAAATGTCATGACAAACCACAAAGAGAGTCAGATGTTCGTATTTAATCAACACTACAGCCTCTGACAACAACATCAAAAATATCTAACAGCCATCATGACCTGGTAAGATGCACTTATGCTTTCGCTAACTGTTTCAGGTATTGACATAACCATGAGCAGACATAGATACCCTCTCATCAATCCCACATCTTGACCCAGGAGAACATTTAGGATGTGACAGCTAGAGGGAGAAAATGAGTACCAGCACTGATGCTAGGCTGGTACCCATTTTCAGCAGAGTAGTCTGAAACAACATGAAATGAAGTGTCTTGTTCAATGATACAACACACCATCTGATCCAGGATTGAACCCACAACCTTACAATCATGAACTCAACACCCTAAACATTAGGCCACTAAGTTATATAAGAAAATAGACAGGACCCCCCCTCCCCCTTCTGGTAAGTGGCCCTGCTTGATTTGTAGGAAAGGTGTAGGCAGGAATTCTATATGGTGTACCCAGTGTAAGCTATGGATACATAAGAGGTGCAGTGGAATAATAGGAAGGTTATCAGAGAAAGTAGTGTTCATATGTGGAAGATGAACAGGAGCCATAAAAACTACAGATACTTAGGAAATTGATTTTATCAAATGCCCCGGAGGCTCATTAGAGGTTGTGGATGATTTCTGCTACCTAGGGGACAAAATTGATAGTGGGGAAGGATATATAGAGAGTGTAATGGCTAGAATAAGAATAGGATGGAGAAAATTCAGAGAGCTTTTACCTCTGTTGGACACAAAAGGTTTCTTTCTCCAAGTGAAAGGAAGATTGTATGATGCATGTATACGAACAGCAATTCTACATGGTAGTGAGACATGGGCCCTGAATGGGGAAGACATGCGAAGGCTAGAGAGGAATGAGGCTAGTATGCTGCTCCACTGGAATTGTAATGTAAGTCTACATGTTCGACAGAGTGTAAGTGTATTGAGAGAGAAGTTAGGCATAAAAGGAATTAGATGCAGTTTGTAAGAAAGAAGACTGTGCTGGTTTGGTCACATGATGTGGATGGATGCCGACAGCTCCAAGAAGTGCCAATCACTCAAAGTGGACAGAACACATGGAAGATGGAGACCCAGGAAGACATGGGACAAAGCACTGAAGTACGATCTCAGGATACTTTATCCTTTCAGACAAGATAACAGAGGACCGAGATACCTGGCGCCTTGCTGTACTCAAAAAGACCCGTCCCATACAGTGGAAGTGTTAAGGCCGCTCCCCCTGGTGAGGAGGATTGGCCTACAAGTGTCCTGTGCCTATTCCATGTAAAAGACACTTGTGCCAGTGCCACATAAAAGCATTCGTGCAGGCGCCATGTGAAAGCGCTTCTGTGGGTACCATGTTAAAACTACCCAGTACACACTGTAAAGTGGTTGGCGTTAGGAAGGGCATCCAGCTGTAGAAACCAAGCCAAATCAGACTGGAAC